>CBVK0101861360.1:0-17539 GCA_900067695.1 Picea abies | reverse complement strand
TCTTCGTGAATCCCTTTTACATTCTTAAGGTTTTTCCACCAAATGGAAGCCTTGCCATTCAAGTTGAAAGTGGCTACCCAGGCCTTCAAGTTTTCTGAGAAGTCATGGACTCTAAAATACTTCTTTAGTCCAAGAATCCAAGCCTCTGCTTCCTCCCCTTTCTTTATTTCACCGTCGAAAGAGGGTGGTTTGGCCTTGTTGAATTCTTCGAGATTATGACTTTTGGAATGCTTTCACTTCTTCCATTTTCTTTGGGAATAAGAACTAGCTATGCTACTAGAAGATCCCTCCGAGTTTCCAGTTTCCTTTCCAGATGAATCATCCGACACTTGTCCCTTATCTCTGGGGTGGACCTTTCTCGAGGTTCTCTTCCCAGTGTGGCCACTTAAAAGACCGCATTTCCGTATCTCAGGTGGACTTCAACTTTTCTTTGTCTGTCGTTGGTCCGTGTGACTAGTGTCAGGTCCATGCTGCAATTGTCTTTGTATGTCAGATAAACTCTACAACAAGACTGCATTAATTTTTGTTTGCTTCTCTTGCTCTTTTATCAACCTCTCGTTGTCGGCCTTGCAGCTCTATAGTTCAACCATGAGGCTTCTCATAGTCTCAGCTAGATCGGGAGGGGTCTCTACCGCTCTCCTTTCATCAGTCTCTTCATCTCTATTGTGGGAGCCATCCCCCACTTCGTGGTGCATCACCATTCTATGCATCTACAGTTTCCCACGGTTGATCGTCTGCTTGTTGTGCAAGAAAAACACTTATTGTTAGTCAACATTATATCCATTCACAATCAATGCATAATTCATATTTTTTTCAAATGCATACACACAATAGGAATTTTCATTTTTAACTTTAGCTTTGGCCAAAGGGGGTTAAGATAGAGGGTTTTTCCTTTTAAGAGTACTTCAAATGGAGTTTCTGTGCAACTCATTCATGAGCCCAAGTAGGCCAAGTGTTGTAACCATGCTCTGATACCAATTTGTCACACACCCACTACAACAACTTAGATTTTTCATATTTTTCTTCAAGGAACAGAATCCTTGAGACTTCTATGGGGCCTAGCACAAACACTCTCTTCCCTTATCCTCCTCCAAATGACCACAAGCTGGCCTTAGCGCAAGCATCTTTCGCAACTCGCGAGTCAGGAATCAAGACTCTCTACTCCCCTTTCTCCAAACACCGATACCCGAGATACTATATGGGTATGGATCCCTCCTCACTAGTGCCTACTACATGTAACCATAGGCTAGGCCAAGCACTAGCACCACTCTCACCCTCGTCAGTTGAGGTGTTGAGCTCTTGTGCTCCTCCTTCGCAAATCCCCGAGATGTGAGAGGTCAATGTTGCGTGGACTCTGCCAAAGTGACGTGCACATACCACATGTCAACCCCGCTATACTCTGCTCATGAGCTGTGTCGCTGCTTCCCATCGCACGAGACCTCATCTCTTGGTGTTTCGCGGCCTTAGCGATCAAGGTGTAGCTTCTTCATCCTGCGAAACCCCGAGTCATGATAAGTCAACAGTGGGTTGAGTCTTTCCCAGTGTGACACATGTCCACCACTAGTCACCCTCTTCCTAGGCTAAATACTAGCGCTACTCGCATCTCGCGACTTCATGAGTTGGAGTGTTGAGCCCTCGTGCTCCTCCTTCATGAGTTCCTGAGATACGATAAGTCAACAATGGGTTGACTCCTCCCCAGGTGACATGTTTCCATCACCTGTCACTCGTTCCCACCTTTCTCTGGGTGCTTGTTTTTACACTGCCTATCAACTATGGGGTCCCCACTTACGGATGGGTCACGTGTTTGCACGAGCCCTTGGCGCTCAACACTTCGTGACTTCTACAATCAAAAAGAAACTCCCTCAAATTTCTAACCCCTGATAGGTGATAACCAAGAAAGTTATGATCCAACGATTCTCCCATGCCTTGGATCCAACGATCATGATCACGTCATGATATTGCGAATCATGGGTTCATGCAGCCCTACCCTTGACCACTCCAATTCATGAGTTAGCGAAATGATACTCTCATGCCTATGCAAAGGCTAAGATCGATGGTCAATATGGCTTCGTCAGATCCTTGGATCTATGGTCCGGGATTCCATCACTACATACGAAGGCTGAAAGGGTCGAGGTGTTAACGCATGCGCTCCTTCTCTAGATCTATCGGTCTTGACAGATCTGGGGTATTCCTGAAAGGATTCCGACCATTCATCTACCAAATGATAGGGTATTCTCTCTTTCTATAATTGGGCTCGCTATCCCTTTTCAGATTGAATCACGAAATTCAATTTCTTGGGGCTTCAAACTCCCACGACTCTGAGACCTTAGAGAGCTATCCTTCCTTGCATAAGGTTTCGAGATGTGGATCACATGAACCTTCAGAAAGTTCTTGGGCAATCATTCCAAATCTTAGTCGAGTCTCTAGGTAAAGGTTCAACACGGTTCCAAGGTTTATGGGGTAATCCCCGGGGAAGAGTACTCTTGAGGAGCCTTCCCGGAACATTATGAGAGTTAAGAAAACAAGACGATTCTCAGTGGGGTGAATTCATGCGCCAACCTTAATCCTTTGTACAAAAACTGACTATGGCATGTTGGTATACATAGGCATCCATTATTTCCATTCTAACACACCAGTCAATCATTCTACACAGAAATTATTATGGGCATATAAACATAAGCATGTATTCATGATATTCAGTTCAAAATACAAGGTATAAACACTTATCAAATCTACCAGGCGTGATGTAACTGCTGAGAGGGGTGCTTGTTTCCACCCAATCGTAGGCTCAGTGACTCCAAACAAATTTATCACTAGCCACCCCTAAGCTAGACCACGATGCTTTGAGGTTCAATTTCCTACTTCCAGCTCAACAGAAATCAAGGACGAAGGTTACTCTCCTTCTCCTGATGTAGGAAAATAATCCAGGACAAAGGTTACTCTCCTTCTCCTCGTATTCATAACTACCTACGTTTCTAGGTTTTCTCCAGTCTCTTTCGCGATCCCCGTCGTGCACACTCCTCTTCTTTTTCCTACCATATTTCCTCTCTTGCCAATTTATGTTTGCAAGGTTGCGTGTGGCGTGAATTCTGCCATTTATGGTCAGGTTTGAGGGCTGTTATGGATGGGCAATTCACCCCCATCCCCTCATTAACTCTTGAGGAGCCTCCCCATCTACCAATCTGATGGGAAATCCATTCCAGGATCAGAGAGTTGCTTTGGTTTGTGAGCAAGTATAAACTAGTACGGCATTGGCTCAGTGGAAGTTAACGCAACCATTCCATGTCCCTTACACCACCTCTCATTATCCATCGTAGTCTCTTTTATCACATCCCTCTCTTAGCATTCATGCAACACATATCCATAACATAATTTACATTCATCAACCTTTTATGCAAAGGTCTGTCAAATCAAACATTCACATATTTGAGTTTGCCATAGTTCTTGGCCAATATAGTTATTTTTACAGACTGGGGAAGATAGGGTGTTACAATTCCCTCCCCCTTAAAGTAACATCGTCCTCGATGTTCTATCTATCAATATGACGTGTATGTACAGAAGTAAACAAAATTGGATATGTTTGTTTCATGGCATCTTCCATTTCCCACGTAGCCTCATCTGGGCCAAAATGTTTCCACTGCACCTTGACCTGTGCAATGGTTCAGTTCCTGAGTGGGGTTTCCTTTCTGTCCAGTATGTATTGAGGTTTTGGCAGGAATTCTCCCTCTGGTTCCACCTGGATCACAGACCAGTCAATTATATGATTAGAATCATGAACATATTTCTTCAATAATGAAACATGGAAAACATTATGTGCTTTTACTGTGGGAGGAAGTGCTAGCCTATAGGCTACAGGTCTCACTCTATCTAGAACTTCAAAGGGTCCACAATACTGAGGTTCCAACTTGGCACAAGCTCCCATCCTCAGAGAACTCTTCCTAGGCCTAACTCTGAGATATACCTGGTGTCCTGTCTTGAATTCTCTTAGAGTTCTCTTTCGGTCGACGTAACTTTTCTGTCTGTCCTGAGCGACCTTTAGATTTTGTTTGATCTGAGTTACTTGTTGTTCCATTTATTTCAACATGTTGGGTCGAATAGTAATTTTTTTTACTGGGTTGCTCTAGCTAACTGGGGTTTTGCAAGGTCTACCATAGAGGACTTCGAAGGGACTCATCTTCAGGGATTCTTGGTAGCCGTTATTGTAGGAAAATTCCACCAATGGTAAGTAATCTTCCCACTTCTTGGCTTGATGCATTACATGCATTCTTAGCATGTCTTCCAATATTTGGTTCTCTCTTTCCATCTGTCCATCGGTTTGAGGATGATAGGTGGTGCTAAACAGTAATTTGGTCTCTAGACCAGCCATCAAGGATTGGAAGTAAATTTCATGTCTTTTTCAGACACGATCTCTTTAGGCATACCATGTAGTATGAATATCTCCTTCATGAATATGTTGGCGATATCTATTGCCTTGCAAGTCGATTTGATGGGGACAAAATGGCCAGACTTTCTCAATTTATCCACCACTACCATGATGGCATAATTTTGTTTGGTCGATGTTGGTAATCCAGTGATGAAGTCCATGGAAATGGTTTCCCACTTCCATTTCGGGATTGGTAGAGGTTGTAATAATCCTGCTGGGTGTTGGTGTTCTTCTTTAATCTGTTGGCATTCTATGCATTTGGCTAAGTACTCAGCTATGTCTTTCTTCAATCCAGGCCAGTAGAATTGTTTCCTGGTGGCTATGATCATCTTTTGGTATACAGGATGACCAGTATATGGTCTTTTATGTAGTTCATCCATTATGAACCTCTTCAAGTGATCACATTCTGGAACACACAATATGTTTTTATAAGTTAGCAGAACTCCATCTATCATCTGGTAGCCTTCATACTTTATTCCTATGGGTTCTTACTCCAGGTATGAGGTCACGGTCTGGAAGAATGTGTCTATTTCTTGTGCATTCCTGACTCTTTCCTTGACATTCGTCTCACAGGTGCTCATCACTGTCAGATGAATTGTTTTCATACTTCTGCTAAGGGCATCGGCCACCTTATTTTCCTTTCCTTTAACATGTTTGATTTAAAAATCAAACTCACTAAGGAGGTCCATCCACCTAGCTTGTCTAGCATTGAGCTTTGGTTGGTCAAATAGATATCGCAATCCACAGTGGTCTGTCATAAGTACAAATTTTCTTCCCAAGAGGTAATGCCTCCACATTTTTAAGGCGTGCATTGTGGCAGTCAGTTCTAGATCATGGGTCACATAGTTGACTTCATGCTCATTCAATTTTTGGGATTCATAGCAGACTACACTTCCTCCTTGCATAAGGACTCCTCCTAGCCCTTCCTTGTAGGCATATGTGCACATGAGGAAGTCAGCTTCGGGATCAACGATCTTCAACACGAGTGCATGGGTCAGTAAATGTTTTAGGGATTGAAATCTTTCTTCACATTCTTGTGTCCACGTGAATTTATCTCCCTTCTTCTAGAGGAAAGTGATTGGACAACCAATCTTGGAGAATCCTTTTATAAATATCCTATAGTATCTTGCTAAGCCCATAAAGGATTTGATATATGAAATGTCCTTTGGGGTAGGCCACTCCATGATAGACCTAGTCTTGTAAGGGTCTACTGCTACTCTTTCTTCAGATATGACATGGCCCAAGTAATGTATTTGCTTCTGGAAAAAGTTGCACTTGCTAAATTTGGCATAGAGATGATGTTCTCTTAACACTTGAAGCACAAGTCTAAGATGTTCCTCATGTTCCTCTCTATTCTTGGAGTAAATTAATATATCGTGAATAAAAACTAGTACAAATTTGTCTAGGAATTTTCTAAGCACATTGTTCATCAAGCACATAAAAGTGGCAGGGGCATTGGTTAATCCGAATGGTACTACCACAAACTCATAGTGACCATATCTCGTCCTGAAGGCAGTTTTGTGGATGCCTTCACCCTTAATTCGGACTTGATGGTATCCAGATGTCAAGTCAATCTTTGAGAATATGGAAGCACCTCCCAATTGATTGAACAGGTCATCAATCTTGGGTAAGGGGTGCTTGTTCTTTATGGTTACCTTGTTTAGTTGTCTATAATCTATGCATAGTCGGAGGGTACCATCTTTCTTCTTTACAAATAGAACTGTTTCTCCACATGGATACATGTTGGGTCAGATATAGCCTTTGTCCATCATTTCTTTTAGTTGTAATTTAAGTTCAACTAGCTCGGGTGTGCTCATCCTATAGGGTGTCCTAGACAATGACACCGCTCCCGGTGCAAGTTCTATCGAGAATTCAATGTCCCTTCTCGGAGGTAGACCCAGTACCTCTTCTGAAAATACATTTCTATATTCTCTTAGTGTGGGGTGGTCTTCGAGGCTTGGTTTGTGTTGGCATCCATATTAATCTCTAATTTTTTACAAGCTGCCCACACAGGGTTTTTAAACCCTCATTACTCATCGCAACTTTTCTCATTAAACGACACCATTATCCTCCTCTTTTTGCGTACCTGCTTTTCATTTTCGTTTTCACAACTGCAAGCGTGAAAACCCACAATTGGAATTCATGTGATTACATCAAAGGGTTAATATTTACTTGGTTTATCATGAACCTAATCGTTTACATGGTTATAACTCCTTGGCCTCAAACACACCAATGGTTACATATGTATCAAAACACCACCTATTTATGCATTTGATTATTGTTAATGTGGTTTTGATTTATAAAATCTTTGATGTAGTGGTTTATTTGACATATTGATTTTATTGATCAAATCGCGGATAGCCAATTGTCTATTTGACATATTGATTGAATTTTTGGTATGCATATATTGGTTTAAAACTGTTATGAGTTTTATTACACCAAGGTGTCTTTCCAAGTATAGCCCGATATGATGTTCTTGCATAGGCCTTGATTACACCACTATCCTCGCACACATAGCATTAACTCTCTGCCCTTGCATTTCGAGTTGCCTTTGCATTGTGTTGGGGAAGCTCAGGGAAAATGGCTCTGTTTCTTTTCTATCAAACCCTATCGCCAAATACCCTGTTGATTTCTTGCTATTAGACATGGCTCCTGTAGTGAGAATTGAACCCAATGGTGTCCAAACTTTGTTATTGTTTGATAATGCCAGAGAAGACTTCTTAGGCTAACCCTGTAATTGCCTCCTAGAGACACGTTTTTGCATGAGCGATTCTAAGTAAACAATTTTGAATTAGATCAAACCCTTGAAAACCCAGAACTGAAATGAGCCCTTTTACCTTCATCATAGGCGATTTCCTTAGAAATTGGTTCATTACAGAGATATAGCTCTTCCTTTAGAGTTCAAATCTCAAATTTTCTCTGTGGTTGAAAGGTGCGTTTTGGTCTGTTTGCATTTGTTGAAATGTTTATTACCTCTCCAGGCCTGTGCCTCAGAACCCCTTTCACCCATCCAGCCTTGTGCCTCAGCCTTCTTTGAACCCTTGATCAAATCCAAAGATTTTCAAGAAGTCTGTCAGTGAGTTATAAGACCATAGGCTCTGTTGTCTTTAAAAATGTGGAGGCAACCACTGCCATTGTCAATTAAAAAATAGCTTGATCAAAACGAATCCCTGAAACCAAGGTATGGTATTTCAAGAGTGATTTTAAAATGATTTTGTTTGTGTTGAATTAGCATATAGGATTTGTTGGCTCAAACCGCATCCATTTCTGTTTTGATTGAATGAATAAAACATTATTCTATTTATAATAATAACTAGCTACAAAATCATGAGATTCTGTAGCTAGTTACTAAAATTTGAATTTGTTGATTTTTTAACTAAAATGCAATATGAAATCATGTATTTTTGTGCGTTTTTAGGTACATATGAATTCTAAAGGAGATTGGATTGCTAGTGGCATCTTTGAACATGCTATATCTTTACATGGTTTTAGATTAGGCTATTAGTTTTGCATAGAAATGGGAATTTTGGAGATTGTATTCCCCACGATTTTTGGAACAGATTTGATAATTTCCACAAGGACTGTTTTGATCCTGTGGCCTTTATATATGTATTATTTTTGTAAACACAGCCCATCGTTGCTTGGGAGCAGAAACTATGGATTTGTGATACACAGACTTGAATGAAAGTGGATATTTGCATAGCTTTAGCTTCAATATATCATATTTTTGTTCAAGTTTTGCTCATTTCAATTTGTAATCAAATTTTGACTACTTTAGATATCATAATTTGTTACAGGTTGATATGATATGATTTATATAGCGTCCATGTTATATGTTTCTCATTTTATATACAACAATTAATCTATCCACATTTGATGATTAGAAGATTGATCTTCTTCATTCAATGAACAGTAATACACAAATTTTCATACTCAGATTTATCTTAATATGATCATTTGTTAAATCATAAATTGTTGTTGCTATATGTATTGCTTGTTCTATCATTAGTATTCAAGCGTCACCGCTTCCTGTTTACAAGAAGCATTTGAAAATCTAGTGCGGGTTGGCCCCATCAAACATCGAAATTGAATACTGTGCATAGGACAAATAAGAAACGCTATTACAAGTCAGTCTGTTAGTGATATTTAATTAGTTTCATTAATATATAAATTTCCTATAATCTAAACATGTTTCACTGTTCATTTCTGTAGTGTAGATACACAGTGCAGATTGTTATTTTTATTTATCAACTAGATAGCTGCCATTTTATTTCATGTTTATAAAAGTTATAAAAAATAAAAAAACACCAGCTTCGCTATCATAAGTCAATTCATATATGATTTTGTAGATTTCGATCAAAACTTGCATTTTGTTAATATTGTACATATGATAGAAATATAAATATATCAGTTCACTATATATTTAATAAGTAGAACTATTATTCTGTTAGTTAGTAAAACTGTAAATATATTTTAGATTGTATATAGTTTTCAACAGTTGTTTGTTTTGCATTTAGTTAGTTTCTTCAGTTTTTTGTCTTTTCACTTTCGTAGGACTTAGATCGGCCAACGGAGCCACTAAAATTGTCAGAGTGGATTAATCCAAACGACTTGGGTTATTTAGACAACCCTAGACCGGATTCACTCCTCCAGTTGACGAGCGGTCGATTTCGCTCGTCAACAAATGGCGCTAGAAGGAGAACCGACTAACAAGCTGGCCTTGTAGGAGCCTTTATTTTAAATGTATTCAATTCCCCCATGACTCCCCAAATCATTGTGTTGGCACATGCTTTCAACTTCTCATTACCCAATGTTCCCAACGAGACAGTCTCTCACTTGTCCAAAATCACCTTTGATGGTGGAGGCAATACATCTGCTAAAGACCACCTTAACAAGTTTTGGTGCAAATGCATCAAACATGACATCTTAGATTTAAGAGTTTTATGCAAACTGTTTTCTTTTACTTTTAGAGGCCGGATTAAACATTGGTTTGAATCCTTTCCAGCATGTCACATTTTTTATTGGTTTCAATTTGTAGATGAGTTTCTATATGCTTTTGAAATTTATGATTTCGATCAATTATGTGAAGAATTTCATACTTCACTAATCAACGGTGATTCATCTTCATAAGACTTTTTGACAAGAGTCTATCATATCCTCTGTAAATTTAATCTCGATGACATGTCATTTGCATTAAGTCTCTTCTGTGATGCTTGCATCCCTTCCATCCAGTCATATTCAAGCACGAACGAAGAACTAATTGCAAATCTTATCACTCAACTGCAAGAACAATCTTCTTCGCAAGATGAGAAGAATCCTTCTGACAATGTTGAACAAGCTAGGGAGGTAGAATCTATTGACCAGGTTTTTAATGACAACTGGATTAGTTTTTCCTCCGAATCATTGAATTTTCAGTCTACGACCAGTATGGAAGAAGATTCGTTTCTGGATCAAGGTGAATACCCTCATTCTTGTAACTCATGCTCTAATCAATATTTAAAATCAGTCATTGAAGAACACTTAAGCGACGAAAATCGTCTTGAATGTTCTAGTACTCCTATGAAACTGATTAGAGAAGAAGATATGCAACTAGAAGAAGAAACCTTAAACCTTGATCCTCAAAATGCACTTTGTTCACAGGAAAGACTAGATGTTTGTCACATAAATTTTGATTTATCTATCACACAAAAGGAAAATCCAGATGATCATAATATGTTGAGGAATTCATCACCAAAACAGAGTAAGAGTTTTAAAGAAAGTGAAGAGAAATGTCTTGAGAATACCATTGTTAAGTATCGTAGTTCAAGAGATTCTTTTCATGTGCTTATTTCTAATTCCTTTTATTCTTTATATCCTAATCTATTCCTAGACTCTGTTGGACTTGACATCTTACCTACAACATCCTACTCTTTTCCACCACAATCATATCCTTTCGATATGCTAAATTTTGGTGAAATCAATTCCAAACCCAACATTGATAAACTTGGATTTGATGCTTGTTCACTTTCATCACTCATATGGGAAGAGGACAGGTTGCGAGATGATTTTACATAGTTTATTGTTGAAAAAGACAATGCACTATATTTTATGGAGATCAAACGTTCTACATTTCATATTCGTTCTTTTCTTAGCTCGAATCTTAATGTTTATACCTCACATTTTGAAATGATCAATCTCATCGAAGGAAACATTCAAACCAATGATCTAATTGATTGCACAAATCCCCCTATGATGAGTTTCCCATTGATATATTCGTTTCATCAAAGTCATGGTTTGCATCCTCATTTTTGTGACAGGATCTTAGGATGGCTTGAATATTCATATATTAAAAAATTTCATAAAGTTGTGCTTGCTTTCTTTTTACCTAAGTATCTTGGAAGTAGGCGTGACATATTTCTTTTAGATCTTCCATGTGAAGAAATTAATGAACACTTAGAGAATTGTCAGGAGCATGGGGCATTTCAGCCTTGGCTAATGGTTATTTCATTTCCTTGTAATCTTGACAAGTTTTTCAAACCTACTTACACTCGCCCATGCCATTATGACCCTTATCACGACAAGATTGCACAATGGTTGGAGGATTCATACATCAAGAATATTCAAGGGAATGGTAAGATCATGCTTACTTTGTTTTTAGATGATGATTATGAAGGTAAGTATGATATGTTTCTGTCATTTTTTGATATATTACCATTCTTATTAATAATGTTTGATTTTTTTTTCCGTTGCATGATTGGAGTTACTCCGATGGCTATGTTGGAAGCATGACTTTACGTAGTATTCTGATTGGTTTAATAGTTAGGGTAGGTTTAGGAATAGGTTTTCTTGCAGTTTTATTTCTCACTATTTCTCTTTGTAATAATGCAGTCATGAACGCAAGTGGGCGCACCACGAGAACCATAATACGACTATTATTAGGGAAGTCCGCTTGATCTTTTTCTCTTTGCTTTTAGTTGAATATTTATTTTCAAAAAACGTAGTATCGTCGTGAAAATATTAAATGGAAAGTAAAGAGATAAATAAATCTAAATCAACCCTGACCCAAGGTACCACGAGTAAGACTGCTTTCCCATCAAACATGATTTTCCTACTTTCTTTCAGTCTCCCAAGGGATTTGTTGCATGAGGTTTTCAGATGCACCTTCTGTACATTCTTTTTTTTTTGGATTTCTTTGCTTTCAAATCTTTCTTCGCTAGTGTGTTTTGTTTCCATTTATGCTTATCAGTCTTTCTTTTGAAACACATATACTTGCACCATGAACCATTTCAGACAAAGAGAACATAAAAATTTATCCTCTGAAATAACTACTGAAGATTGTTAAAACATCAATTATGATATTTTTCTGAAGTTTGCAGCTATGTTAAAGAAAGCTTGTTGTTTGAAAAGCGTTTCATGATTTCAATCTGTAACTGAATCTTTTCATGATCATCCATAAAAATTTCTTCTTACACTGTCCTTGTTCCTTAAGAGAACAACTCAGAGATGTCTCCCCGCCTCCGAAGGTCGGTTTATTAACAAAATATCTTTAGATCTTAATGAAGGACAGTTTAAAAATTCTCTCAAGGTCTGTAATTTATTAAAATATGTCCAAAATATCAGGATTTTCAGCGTCACCCCGCTCGATTGAATATCTTTAAAACTATATAAATCTTCAGAGACCTGTGGGAAGTGCTTGTAAACCCACCGGGATACTGAACAGGTCTACTGGCAGCGGGTAAATACATGCATGACACCAAGATAACTTCGTCGAGGTATTGAATAGGCCCGTTGGCAGCGAAGAAATATCAGGTATATGAAAATTATCAGATGTGAAATCTTTTGACCTTAAATGTCCTTCGTTCTGATCTAAAACTTCTTGGCAGGATACAGATATCAGAGTGGGTTAAATGACACCCCTGTCAAGGCTATGGACGCCTGCGGGCAATAGTGTCTCTGTCAACAATATTGGAGATTTTAACCTTAATATCGTGACTCTCTTTTGTTAAGACTACCATCAGTTTTTCGTCTTTTAAATAACAAGCAATCTGAAACTGGAATTTTTTATGATTGATAATGATGTTCAAACAGTTTCTTGGTTGTTTTCGAGTTGGAGTTTTTCTAATTATCCTAATCTGGACTTGTTCGTTTGGCAGAGATAACTACTTCTACCAGTCTGTTGCCATTGTTGGTAGACATATTAATCTCTATTTTTTTACAAGCTGCCCACACAGGGTTTTTAAACCCTCATTACTCGTCTCAACTTTTCTTATTAAACGACACCATTATCCTCTGCTTTTTGCATACCTGCTTTTTGTTTTCATTTTCACGACTGCAAGCATGAAAACCCACAGTTGGAATTCATGTGATTGCATCAAAGGGTTAATATTTACTTGGTTTATCATGAACCTAATTGTTTACATGGTTATAACTTCTTGGCCTCAAACACACCAATGGTTACATATGTATCAAAACACCAGCTGTTTATGCATTTGATTATTGTTAATGTGGTTTTGATTTATAAAATCTTTGATGTATTGGTTTATTTGACATATCGATTTTATTGATCAAATTGTGGATAGGCAATTGTCTATTTGACATATTGATCAAATTTTTGGTATGCATATATTGGTTTAAAACTGTTATGAGTTTTATTACACCAAGGTGTCTTTCCAAGTACAGCTCGATATGATGTTCTTGCATAGGCCTTGATTACACCACTATCTTCACACGCATAGCATTAACGCTCTGCCCTTGCATTTCGGGTTTCCTTTGCATTGTGTTGGGGAAGCTCAGGGCAAATGGCTCTGTTTCTTTTCTGTCAAACCCTATCACCAAATACCCTGTTGATTTCTTGTTGTTAGCCATGGCTCCTGTAGTGAGAATTGAACCCAATGGTGTCCAGACTTTGTTGTTGTTTGATAATGCCAGAGAAGACTTATTAGGCTAACCCCGTAATTGCCTAACCCAATGGTGTCCAGAATTTGTTGTTGTTTGATAATGCAAGAGAAGACTTATTAGGCTAACCCCGTAATTGCCTCCCAGAGACACATTTTTGCATGAGTGATTCTGAGCAAACGGTTTTGAATTAGATCAAACCCTTGAAAACCCAGAACCAAAATGAGCCCTTTTACCTTCAACGTGGGTGGTTTCCTCAGAAATTGGTTCATTACAAAGATATAGTTCGTCCTTTAGAGATCAAATCTCAGATTTTCTCTGTGGCTGAAAGGTGCGTTTTGGTCTGTTTGCATTTGTTGAAATGTTTATTAGTTGAAATGTTTATTACCTCTCCAGGCCTGTGCCTCAGAACCCCTTCCACCCATCCAGCCTTGTGCCTCAGCCTTCTGTGAACCCTTGATCAAATCCAAATATTTTCAAGCAGTCTTTCAGCGAGTTATAAGACCACAGGCTCTGTTGTCTTTAAAAATGTGGAGGCAGCCACTGCCATTGTCAATTCAAAAATAGCTTGGTCAAAACGAATCCCTGAAACCAAGGTATGGTATTTCAAGAGTGATTTTTTTTGTGTTGAATTAGCATATAGGATTTGTTGGATCAAATGGCATCCATTTCTATTTTGATTGAATGAATAAAACACGATTTTATTTATAATAATAACTAGCTACAAAATAGTGAGATTCTGTAGCTAGTTACTAAAATTCAAATTTGTTGATTTTTTAACTAAAATGCAATCTGAAATCATGTATTTTTGTGCGTTTTCAGGTACATACGAATTCTAAAGGAGATTGGATTGCTAGTGGCATCTTTGAACATGCTATTTCTTTACATGGTTTTAGATTAGGCTGTTAGTTTTGCATAGAAATGGGAATTTGGGAGATTGTATTCCCCACGATTTTTGGAACAGATTTGATAATTTCCACAGGGAATGTTTTGATCCTGTGGCCTTTATGTATGTATTATTTTTGTAAACACAACCCATCATTGCTTGGGAGCAGAAACTATGGATTTGTGATACACAGACTTAAATGAAAGTGGATATTTGCACAGCTTTAGCTTCAATATATCATAGTTTTGTTCAAGTTTTGCTCATTTCGATTTGTAATCAAATTTTGACTACTTTAGATATCATAATTTGTTACAGGTTGATATGATATGATTTATATAGCATCCATGTTTTATGTTTCTCATTTTATATACAACAATTAATCTGTCCACATTTGATGATTAGAAGGTTGATCTTCTTCATTCAATGAACAGTAATACACAAATTTTCATACTCAGATTTATCTTAATATGATCATTTGTTAAATCATAAATTGTTGTTTCTATATGTCTTGCTTGTTCTGTCATTAGTATTCAAGCGTCACTGCTTCCTGTTTACGAGAAGCATTTGGAAAATCTGGTGCGGGTTGGCCCCATCAAACAGCGAAATCGAATACTGTGCACAGGACGAATAGGAAACGCTATTACAGGTTAGTATGTTAGTGTTATTTAATTAGTTTAATTAATATATAAATTTCCTATAATCTAAACATGTTTCACTGTTCATTTCTGTAGTTTAGATACACAGTGCAGATTGTTATTTTTATTTATCAACTAGATAGTTGCCATTTTATTTCCTGTTTATAAAAGTTATAAAAAATCAAAAAACACCAACTTCGCTGTCATAAGTCAATTCATATATGATTTTGCAGATTTCGATCAAAACTTGCATTTTGTTAATATTGTACATATGATAGAAATATAAATATATTGGTTCACTGTATATTTAATAAGTAGAACTATTATTCTGTTAGTTAGTAAAACTGTAAATATATTTTAGATTGTATATAATTTTCAACAGTTGTTTGTTTTCCATTTAGTTAGTTTCTTCAGTTTTTTGTCTTTTCACTTTCATAGGACTTAGATCGGCCAACAGAGCCGCTAAACCCGTCGGAGTGGATTAATCCAAATGGCTTGGGTTATTTAGACAACCCCGGACTGGATTCACTCCTCCATTTGACGAGCGGTCGATTTCGCCCGTCAACAGTTTGTCATCTTCAACTGATTCCAACACCTGTATCGCATAAAGTAGACATCCCTTTCCGCAATACTTTCTCATTTGAAGGGATGATATTCGTCTCACCGAGACATGTTTTTGGATCCCTCGAAGGGTTATCCTTCTTCCTTCTTCATCTGCACATTCTAAAGTTTTATGGTAATAGTCCAGTCTGGCTTTATATGTGACTAGCCAGTCCATTCCAATCAATAGGTTATATGATCCTAGGGGTAGTATTTTAAGGGTTGCTTGGGTGGGGAACTCAGCCATAGTGAATTGGAAAGATGGTATGACCTTTGCTACCTTTCTTTTGGTTCCAGTGGCTAACTATACCAACCATGGCTTCGCATGTTTATGTGGTTGTAATTTAAACTTATCAACAGCCTTAGGAGCTATATAACTCAAATTTGAACTTGGGTCAATTAGAATAGACACTAGATGGTTGGTGATCATACCTTCCATCTCCACCACTGAAGCTTGGTGGTCAGCTTGTTTATTATCCAAGGCTGCATAAATTTGTGGCACACTCCTAGGCACGTCATTGACGGTGGTAGCTTATTGAACGTTTTAAATTCTCCGACTATTCTGTTGTCGGTGCGGGCAGTCCCTCAGTAGATGTTCTTCTCCACAACCCCAACATTTCAAGGGTTCTCTCTTTGGGTTATCAATCTTTCCTGGGGTAGATCTAGAAGGTGTATTTCCACTCTAGGAGGGGAAATTCCATTGGTGTACACTTCGGGTTTGGAAGCTCATCCTTGAGTCCTTTTTATAGTTTTTAAATCTTGGGGATTTAAACCCCTTTTTGGGGAATCTCAAACTATTCTTCTGCTTCCAGTTTTCGTGAGGTTCTGTCTGATGCCCCAACTATTCGTAACAATATCTTGCCTTTCAAATAGTGTCTTCTAGGGTCTTTGGCTCGTCAAACTCAATCCTGTTATGATAGTCCTTAGGTAGTCCACTGATGAATCGTTGCACCTTTGCCTTCTCTGCTTTTATATAGAGTACGTACCTCAACAATTCAAGGAATCTGCTAACATATTCCTCTATGGTGCATTGCCCCAGCTTGAGTTCATAGAATTCTTTAGTCTTTTCGTCGAAATATTTTTCTGACAGATACTTCTTCCTGAAGTATTTCTCAAACCATTCCCAAGATAGGTCTTCTTTGTGAATCCATTTTACATTCTTAAGGTCTTCCCACCAAATGGAAGCCTTTCCATTCAAGTTGAAAGTCGCTACTCGGGCATTCAATTTTCTGAGAAGTCATAGACTCTAAAATACTTCTTTAGTCGAAGCAGCCAGGCCTCCGCTTCCTCCCCTTTCTTTATTTCACCATCGAAAGAGGGTGGTTTGGCCTTCTTGAATTCTTCGAGATTGTGACTTTTGGAATGCTTTCACTTCTTCCCTTTTCTTCAGGAATAAGAACTAGTTCTACTACTAGAAGATCCCTTCGAGTCGCCAGTTTCCTTTCCAGATGAATCATCCGATGCTTGTCCCTTATCTCTGGGGTGGACCTTTCTCGAGGTGCTCTTCCCAGTGTGGCCACTTAAAAGACCACGTTTCTGTATCTCAAGTGGACTTCAACTTTTCTTTGTCTATCGTCGGTCTGTGTGACTGGTGTCAGGTCCATGCTGCAATTGTCTTTGTATGTAGGATAAACTCTGTAGCAAGACTACATTAATTTTTGTTTTCTTCTCTTTCTCTTTTATCAACCTCTCGTTGTCGGCCTTGTAGCTCTGTAGTTCAACCATGAGGCTTCTCATAGTCTCAGCTAGATCGGGAGGGGTCTCTACCGCTCTCCTTTCATTAGACTCTTCGTCTCTGTTGTGGGAGCCATCCCCCACTTCATGGTGCGTCACCATTCTATGCGTATACAGTTTCCCGTAGTTGATCGTCTGCTTGTTGTGCAATAAAAGCACTCATTGTTAGTCAACATTATATTCGTTCACAATCAGTGCATAATTCATATTTTTTTCAAATGCATACACACAATAGGAATTTTCATTCTTAACTTCGGCTTATACTAAAGGGGGTTAAGATAGAGGGTTACTCCTTTTAAGAGTACTTCAAATGGAGTTTTTGTGCAACTCGTTCATGAGCCCAAGAAGGCCAAGTGTTGTATCCATGCTCTGATACCAATTTGTCAC
>CBVK0101861357.1:0-14402 GCA_900067695.1 Picea abies | reverse complement strand
AAATACTATAAAGGCATCATGACATTTTTTATATGAATTGTCTTTCTCTTTTATAGCATTTTGGTTGAGGTATGTATTGTTGGTACAATTAAATTTAAACCATTTCTTAAATCAATGTAAAAAAATCAACTCACAATTAAATTTAATCAATTTCTTAAATCAAAATTAATTATATTTATAATTCTTTAATAAACAATATATTCACATTTATTTGTTTTACACATACAACTTTATTCATGTTTATTAACATTTACTTGCATTGATACAACTTTAATCATCCCTACAAACATCAAAGGTCCACCTTCTTGAACATAAGAGCAACAAAGGAAAACTAGAACCAAATGTAATTACCTGCAAAGACAAAGTAGAACACATTTGAGTAGGATTGTCTTAGAATATGGTTAAGGTACCCCTTTATTAGACTTCTTTCCTTCGGAAGTTAAAATATAGTAAATTATAATGTTGTAGGTTAAACGTTCTAGAAATGATGTTTTTTTGTAGGGATATTTGTTTGAAATCCTATGAGAAATTGTTCATAGATTTGAGTTATTATTTTCGTATAATCCAAGTGTCCCATAGTTTTTTCAACAACTCTGGATTCCTACATAAAAAACCATTTCATAAAACAACCAGACCAGACCATTGTGAGAGGAGTCCATCCTTATTTTAGGTTGATCATACAAAGCAATTCCAATAAGAAGTCAACCTCAAGCCAATGCAAAGGTAACCTTTTAAAATTTCAAAGGAATATAAGATTAATATAATAATAATGATAATACTTTAAAATTATTGTTTAATTAAATATCAAAGCAATATAAGGCTAAATTTTAACATTAAAATATAAACCTCACTCTGTAAACAAGAATCTGACATAACTTTTCTTTTAAAAATTTTCCCATTCTAAATCGGTTCTAAATCAGTTCAGCGTTCCAAATCAATCTGAATTCAGACTTCTTAGAATCAGTGATCAACCTTGCTCGTGAAAGATAGCTTCGTGAACTCATTGTCTACTACATATGTTCAATCATCGCCTCTAATAGCCTTGGGGAAGACCACTGGTCATGGAAGAAAAATGTGAATAGCATTGGACTCTAATGGTGGCAATTCTAACAACCAGCGAGCCACGTGGCACCCATTGGACACCAAATCCAATGTACAAAAATGGGAAGATCAACTTTGTTTAGAGTTAGAGAGGGTCTGAGAAGAGCCTAGAAGTTGTAAAGAGGGCCAAGGAGGTGCCAACCGAGAGTGATTTTCCCTAGATCTCTACCATTCAGGATTTTTGTTGCCAAGTCTATTATGACTTTGGAGTCTCCTTCAATGATCAGACAGGTGAGGTTTTGATCTAGATCCATTTTCACTCCTTTGATAAGACCCCAAATTTCTGTTGAACTATTGGTGTCACATCCAAGATTTTCTGCAATGAGGCTTTGAATTTGGCCCAAGTTGTTTCTAATGACTTCCCTATAGCCTGATTGTCCTGAATTGCCTTTTGATGCGCCATAAAAGTTAACCTTATGGAATCCTAGTAGGGGGGGGAGCCACTTAGAGGGACCAAGGGATTTTGAAATTAAGGGGGGCTGCTGAGGGCGGGTGGAGTGTGCAAACGAGAATCCCCAAGAGTTGAGGAGCAAGAGCTCACTTGGGTCAGTGGGGAAGTCTTCCTTGGTCCATCATTGTAGCTGAAGAGTTACCTGGAGATGTTGGAGGATTGTATTCCAGAGGAGGGTAGGAGGAGAGGGTTGGGAATGAAATATTCTTATGTTCCTCTCTTTCCATAGTTTCCAAACTATGAAGCCTAGTAAGAGTTTCCAGGTTATGTTCAAGATAGGACTTTCGAAGGAACTGGAGCCCCAATCCCTGATGGTTCTTATGATGTTGTTTTTAACTCGTTTGGTTATTTGCATGAACTGAGTGGCCTAGTTCCAGATGTTCTCACTAAGTGGACAATTATTTAGGAGGTTCTCCATGGTTTCTTTCTGGAGATGGCAGAGATGGAAAATCGAGGGGCCAATGAAATCTCGTCTTTGAATATTGTCCCAAGTTAAGATCTTCTTCTGAAGTAGAAGCTCGAGGAAAGTAGATATTTTGGGCTAGAGTTTTGATTTTCGTATTGTTGTTCAGATGCTATCTTTTTGAAGATTATGGAATTTCTCCTAAAGAGTGTATCCCTCCTTGAGAGTGAAGCTTCCATGTGGTGTGTATCCCCATCTGAGAATGTCTTGGTTTGTGTTTTTCCAGATTCTCCTTTGGGTTGTAGCTTTTTTCTAGTGCTGCATGTCAGAGTCCATTGCCACTTGGAGTTCATGATGAGTAGATTTCTAGCTTTGCCAGGGGGAGTTGTTGGGGGTATTTGTCCACAAATCTACCACTTTGAGAGTAGCAAGATCTTGAATGTGATTTTTGTAGGATTGTAGATTTTCTTCTAGTTGTAGGGGTGGAATTTTCTACCAGGAATCCATCTAGAATAGGGCATTTTATCCATTGTGAACTTCCCAGAAAGCATGTTCCTATATGAGTGATCGGTTTTTCCAGGCCGCGTTCCAGATGTTGAAGCCTGGAATTTTCTCCTGCATTCTTATAAGTTGGATTTGATGCGTATTTGGGGCATATTTTCATTTCCAAGGTTTTTCCCAGAGCTTTGCTGGTATTTTGAGACATCTCCACCAAATTCTTGCTCCTATGATGTTGTTTATTTTTCTAGGGTCCCGAAGGCCCAAACCACTTGAAAATTTGGGCTTGCAGACTTTGTCCCAACTGACTAGGGCCCATTTTTTGTTCGGGTTGTGTCCATGCCATAGAAAGTTTCTTTGCAGATTCCTTATTTTATTTATGACTGATTGGGGGGCACCTAGGGCTGAGAAGAGGTAAGCTGGGATGGCTTGGAGGACTGACTTTAAGAGAACGATTCTGGATGGAAGGTTGAGGGAGTGAAAGGTCTAGTTACTAATATGGTTGGTGATGGAGAGTAGCAGAGAGTCCCGGGAGATGTTTCTGGTTGGTGAGTCAGAAAGAGGGAGTCCCGGGTAGCGAGAAGGAAAAGTGCAGACAGGGGTATTCAGAAGTTGAGAAAGGTGTTGTTGGATTGTTGCAGGAGTATTAAAAAAGAAGAGTTGTGATTTGGCCATATTAAAGGTGGTGTCAGAGGCCTTGCTGAAATCAAAGAGGATGGAGCTTAGTTTAATTGATTCTTGCACGGTGGGGGTCTTCATTTGCAGTGTGTCATTGACAAATTGGCTGTGGGAGGCTGTCGGTTGTAACCCATGAAGAGGGTGGCCTTGGAGGGATCCATTTTGAATTGAAGCCTTGATATAGAGTCCTAGACCTTCATTCATTATGACAAAAAGGAAAGGGGAGAGAGGGTCACCTTGCCTTATTCCTCTTATGGGGGAGAAGGGTTGAGAGGGGACACTGTTGAAGAGGATTGAGAAAAAGGTTGAGGAAATGAGGTTCATTATCTAAGAGACCTAATCCTTGTTGAAACCAAAAGCTGATAGGAGAGATTTCATGTAATGCCAACTTAATTTGTCAAAAGCTTTTGAAAGGTCAAGTTTTATAAGCATACCTCAAGTACAGGTGCTCTTGAGCAAGTGAATGATTTCATGGACAAGTATGACACTATCCATGATTTTCCTTCCTTCAACATATCCCGATTGCTCCTTGGAGATGATGAAGGGGAGAATTGGCTTGAGTCTTAGAGCTATGACCTTGGAAATGATTTTGTAGATCACATTGCAAAGTGCTATGGATCTAAAGTTCTTCAGATTTGTGATCCTTTATTCTTTGGGTATTAGGGTGAGGAAAGTGGTATTTAGTGTTGGAAGAACTTTTCCTGAGTTGAGTGATTCCTCTACCAGCTGCCACACTTCCTCCCTTAACATTGGCCAACAGGAGTGGAAGAAGTCTATTGTGAAACCATATCGGCTTGGAGCCTTTCCTATGGGTAACTCTTGAATAGCCTGATCCACTTTTTCTTGTGTTATTGGTGTCATGAGAGCCTCGTTATGTTCCTTGGTGATTATAGTTGGGATATTTTGGGTCACCCGCTCTATTGCTGAGGTGCATTCCACCTTCAATTCTAAGAGGAGATCCTTGTAGAAGTTTTTCATATCGTGCATTATTTCCTGATGAGTTAACAGGGTATTGCCTTGTGATTCATCCAACTTCGTGATGTTTTTGATCAGACGTATGTGGATCATGGGGCGGTGGAATAATTTGTTGTTTTTCTCTCCCTCGTTGAGCCATTGAACCTGAGATTTCTGTCTCCACAATATTTCTTCCTTCTTGTGTCTTTATTTTATTTTCCTTTTGATTTCATTCTCCTCCTGCTGCTGAGTGATTGTGTATCCTGCATGAATGATTTGTCTGTGAAGGTTCTCTAGTTTTTGTTCTAGCAGTTTCATTTCCTAGAAAATTTTCCCAAAGACTTATTTGTTCCATTCGTGCACCTGTTGTTTAAAATATTTGATTTTTTGCTGGAAGCCATACATTTTTGTACCCCTCTGTGTTTCCGCGGTGCTCCACTGGTGACGGGCTAGCTCCTAGAAATCTGGATGGGAGATCCGAAAAATTTCAAATCTGAAGGGTTTAAGCTTGGGGGTGGCAATGGTGTCAACCCAAAGCTGAATCGACCAATGGTACGAGACTCCCTTTAGGAGGATGTTGGAATCTACTAAGGGGCCTTCAAAAAGGAGAGTTTTCGATATGAGGAAGCGATCAAGCCTGCATGTTATTTGTTGGTGACCTGATCTTTTGTTGGTTCAGGCGTAGGTGCCATTACCATTCTCAATATCTACCAGCCTAAGGTTCTCTATGAGTTCCTGGAATTTTGCACTATCCTGCATAGGGAAATCCCCCCCCCTCATTTCTCCTCCAGCGTGAGAATCATGTTGAAGTCGCCCCCTATTATCCATCGCTTTCCCTTTGCTAAAGAACCTAGGTAAGCTAGGATCTAAAAAAAGAGGTCTTTGTCTTGGCTATTCTGCGGTCCATACATCATTCCCTTTTTGTCCAAACCTATGGCTCTATAGTGTGTTGTGATGGTGCTTAGAGTGTAAAAGCCTTGATCAAGGATGACTGTAGTAGGATTCCAAAGGATGGTCAAGCCTCCTGAAGCCCCTTTTGAGTCAGTTTGATAGGATTCGTAGCTACGCCAACATCTTTTGATGATATCTTCTGCAGTTTTCCCTGCACATTTTGTCTCTTATATCAGGAATATATCAAGGTCTTCTGTTTTGATGCAGTTTCAAAGAATCCTCTGCTTGGATCTTCCATTTAGGTCTCTGATATTCCAGGTGAGGATCTTCATAGTTAACAATTTGGTGGGTGTGAGAAGGAGCTCTCTGAGAGCTTGTGAATCTGTCCCGAGTTGATCATATAGTTTCTCGCCTCCTTTACTAGTTGGTGAGCCGATTTTCTACCCTGTCACTTATTTTATTTTGGGTGTCTTCTTGGATGTAGGTTTGGGTCTATGATGATACCCAATCTGGAGGTATCCCCTGCTGATGAATCCAAAAACACCTTGTGAACTTTCCTAAGTTGGTCCTTTGGTAAGGTTTGGAGATCCTTCTTACTGAGTGCCTCTTCTAGCCTATCTAGGTCAATTTCTGCTAGGTCCTGCTCATCCATTTCCATTTTTTTTTTTGGGGGGGGGGCACATTTAGAGGGCAGTCTCTGAAAAGGTGCCCATGTTCATGGCATTTTCTTCATTTGAAGGGGATGTGTTCATAGTCTATCATTTGGGCCCATTCCTCGTCTTGGTATTCTAGGGCAGTTGTGCCTGGTAGAGCTTTGGAGATGTTCATATAGACAAATATCCTTTCATATGAGGTGTATTTTCTCTGTTTGGTAGCTTTGGAAGATTTGACGTAGTTACCCAAGGTGTTACCTAAGCCCATTAAAATTTCCTCTAACCAAAACTCTTGAGGTAGGGAATAGAGGCGAATCCATACCGGTGCATAGGCAAAGTTTTCCTTTTTTCGGGCAGAAGCAATCTGTCCAGAACCTTAGGTAGAGACCAACAAAGTTGTAGAAATATGATCCTCCTTCAAAGATCTAATCCTTGTCCTCCAGGTTGTAGAATATTACTGTAAAGAATACTTTGGAGCTTAGTTGAAGCTCATAATATCCCTTAGGGTTCCACCACGCCTTGATCCAACGAGCTAGGTCCTTTTCTGAGGGCCAGAGACCTAGGAATTTTCTTATGAGGCTATGGTCCCTCATGAACTAGGTGTGCTCCCCTATCCTAGTGGTTTTGATAACATACCTAGGTGCAACCGGGGCTTAGGGGATACATTTTCCGGGTATCCAGACCCGAGATGCTTTTGGATGTGAGGACTCTGCATCCATATTCGAATCCTTGCTTCCAGCCATGCATTCTTGTATATATTGTTCTCGCATGTGCAGAGGCGACTCAAAGGAAGGACGACACACTCTGGCATTCTCTGGGTCATTTGATGTGGCGTTACGGTAAGAGGGGGCTTTCACCCCCCCTTCTGTACCAATTTTGTTGTGGCGTTCAGAGCCGTTGAGCAACAACGTTCAACGTGTAAAAAGGAGGTCAGAAGAAGTTAGGTCGTATGGGTTCTTGAGAATTAAAGACCTAAACCTTGTAGGGAATTGCTTGCATAGCTTGAGTTGTCAACAATTAGAAATGTTTTCACCCATGTTGTTGGCATAGTTAGCATTCTCCATACAACTATAACTATATTTTACAAATGATCAATCTATGGTGATGGATTATTAATAATATTTCAAGATTATTTCTTAGAGTTTGATTAAAGGAGTAGATGCCAAAACATATCAAAAGATAATATTTGTTGTCATCAAGGTTTTCTTGGTGTAAAAATGGAATGTGGTTATTTCTCACTTAAATTTGATATTTTTAAATGATATATTTGATCTCTTCAATTAGTTTTTCGGATTATCTTTACCTTACAAAAAGTTTATTTCTTTTAAATAAATTATATAAATATTTTAGACAAATATGGAAACGATTTCCTTTGTCACAATCACTTAATAAAAACACATTTTTATAACTTACAAAATGTTTTTTTCTTTTAAATAAATTAGATAAATATGGAATCGATTCCCTTAGTCACAATCACTTAATAAAAATGTATTTTCATAACAATATGGTAATTTTTTTTTAAATATAAATTAATTAAATGATATTTTTCATCAATTCATTATTTGAAATGACTTATTCTATAAATACTATTTTGTTTTAAATGATAACTTCAATCTAAGGTCACTATTATGCAACCTAAGCAATATTAAAAATCCATTTTTGCAATTAAGTTGTATAAGAACTTTATTGTCAAGTTTAGGAACATTGAGGGTTGGTTAAAAAAATCAACTGTAATATTGGAGTCAAGTAAGGTTGTCCCTTGTCCCCTACTCTTTTTTGCATATACATTGACAAGTTAGAATATTGTTTGGAAGAAGCAAGTTGTGTCGGCTCAACTCTCACTGGGATAGTCATCATTCTTCTTCTTTATGTTGATGATATTGTTCTTATGGTGAGGAGTCCCAAAGATCTTGGCAAGAAACTAAGAATACTCAAGAATTTCTACTCCAATACAAGTATGACTGCTAATACTGACAAAACAAAAAGCATGAAAATTAAGTGCAATAAGATCAACTGCAATAATTTCATATATGACAACAACAACTTGGAGGAAGTTCCTTCATACAAATATCTCATAATCGATATTCAACACAAGCACAAATGGAATTATAACATTGAGAAAAGGATAAATCAAGGATGGAAATCTTATTACGGGTTTGAAAGAAATTTTAAATCAACGAATCTTTGGATATGGGATAAGAAAAATCTCCTCTTTGAGACTCTCATTACTCTTGTTATTCTATATGGATGCGAAGTTTGGAGATGTAGTATTTTGATAGAGACATGGAGAAATATGGATAAGATCCAAAAGAATTTTATAACCTATAATCTGAAAATTAAAGGAAATACACCCTATCCAATCCTCCTCACAAAAGAAAGTTGTTCCCCCATTGAGAGCATAGCTATGACCATATACACATTGTATAAGAACAAGTTAAACACCATGAAAGATAAGAGGATTCCTATAATTGCTTCAAAATCCATCTAAAACACTACAATGAGAACACTTTCTAGCAAATATTTTTATAGAACCTCCCCCAAAAAATTATCCCTTAGTTGTTTATAGCAGAGGTTGTTAGCCAAGGTAGGCGACTGAAGGTTTTTGAAGAGGATTTTTTACCAGTGCACCTTTAAGGTACATACGCACCTGTGTGCACCTAAAACATATCGTACCAGTGCTTAAATGTTCAGTTGCATTGTCATTGTTCACAAGGGAGGTTGTTAGCGAAGGCGGGCAACCGAAGGTTTTTGCAGAGATATTTTTATATGCACCTTTAAGGTACATACACACTAGTCTACAACTAAAACATAGTGCATCGATGCTTAGATGTTCAACACATCATCATAAGTTATATAAAAAAAATAACAAGCACCAATCAAAGTGCACTGGTGCCATTGAATCTTACGAACCGGTGTGTATAATTATCCTCTGACACACCTTGGTAGGGTAAATGAACAAAATACCAAACCGATTTTCATTGTGAGACCTCATCCTGTGCTTTCAATCTCTCAAAAAAGCATCAATGCTCACTCTATTTTCATATATGTCCTGTTTTTGGTGCTCCTCTGCGAGTTGGATAAACCCACAAGAAGATTCCATACATTTACAAATTTTGAAAATTAACATGAATTTTCATTTCCTTTCAATGGTGGAACCGTGCCTCCTCAGCACATAAGAGTTTAGGAAAAAAAATTATTACCTTCCCATTTTCATTTTCATCCGATTAAACTTTGAATTTAGCTTGAAATTTGGGACTTTTTTCAATTTTTTTTGAATCCCCACGATGCTTCTGTATGATTCGAATCGCTCCAGTGCAGTGTTTCCTATGCTAAATTCATAGTAAGCATTGTCACTAGTGCATATAATTTTATTGTACTTAATATGTGCATCATTTTAAATGCCTGATAAACAACATGCCTGTACTTTTTGAACATAGAAGCACCAGTGCATTCCATCTAACCAAGCACATCGCTCAATTTATGCCTCATAAAATTTAACTCAATGGTGCAACTATTTTAAACAAATTCATCAGTGCTATTAACAAAAACTCACAGAGTCAAAAATAAACTAATTTGGCATAGTAGGGCGTTTCCTTTGACACCCCATATTCGATGCTCTATGCTTAACAAAGTACCACTAAAAAAAACTACGGTGCTTCAATAATTGGAATAGTGGGGCATTTCCATGTTTCTTCTCTCCTGAACTACCTTCATCTACTTATGGAATTCTTCCTACATTCTTGAAGTAGAGAAGATTACCTTCTAAAGCGATGACCAAGTAAAGATTATGCATCTTCTAGTGTCAGAGTGCATTTTTCACCCAAGGTCGTAGCCCCTTCATAAAATGAGACAACATATATTCATCAACCATGTCCTTGATTTCCAACATAAGGCACAAAAACACCTTGATGCACTCTTGGACCTTACTTTTATGCTTAATATCCATTAACTGGTTCCCTGCAATCCAAGTTTGATTCCACGGTAAAAAATAAGTCTGCGAGGTATATTTCATCTCTTTGTCATTGGAAGTATCAGTCACCAATGTGCTCCCTTGGAGGAGGAGAACATTCAATAAACATGCACAAATTGTGAAGCAATCAACACTTTGACATTCCAACTTTTCTTTAGAAAAGTTGTTCTCTAATACCAATTTTCAGGACCATATATATTTCCACCTATTTTTTCACTTAAAGTAGACCCGTGGCCCTCATGCTATGCACTAAACTATTAGGAAGTTATAACGAACTCCTTGAATAATATGAACTATATTATCGAAGAAAGGTATTCTATATGCCTAGTTTGTTTACTTAGATTACATAGATTGGCTGGTGAGCATGGGGAACAAAGGAAAGAAGGTGTAAGCTCATGTCGCACAAACAATAACTTACTTAGATGAAATATAGTATGTCTAGTTAATATAGATTGAACCCTAATCTAATGATGACTATAGCAACAACTATCCCATATAAATCTTATGCAGTTAACAAACTCAATAAGTACGTATCATCCCTAAGTAATAATAATGAATAATGTTGAGATAATAGCATACATGGAATCAAGGACTAGTATCGAATCTCATATACGAGTGAGATATAGCTTATACTCGTATTGCTTAATAAGATATGGTAACACTTATGATATCTAAGTAATGGAAATGTGAGCTCCATATTATATAATGCCAATATGGTGGTTAAACATCACTCTACATGATCTAATTCCATGTGTTTACTTTGATTCAATATTTCTAATAGGTTCATATAGTCGTGATATCAGCTTTAATGTAAGGAGAATGACTAGGGCATACAACTAACCAATATTTAGAGAAATACCTCTTGTTTATTGATACTAGTATAACCATTGGTATGATGCTAACTATGATCATAAGGGTAAACAATCACATAATAGACTGGATTACTAGATAATGTTATAAGGTTTGTGAATGATATATGACTCGTGTAATAGTCAAATGTTTCATATGATTTGATTTTTATCTATGGATCAAACATATTGTAATCATAGTAACAAGCAAAACAAGGATGACCTTATCATAAAGGCTAGTTATTCCATATTCCTTATATACTCTATAACAAGCTATTACCATTCCATTTAGCTAGGATATGATTCAATGGGATTACTTTACCTATGCTAGTAATCATATAAGGCTAGTTATGATAAGGGTTATAGATATGATAGTGTTCAAACCAAGCTTCATGCTTACTTATGGAACTAATACTAAGTGATGTGGTGTGTGCTTAACCTTTTTAACACAATCTTAACAGGAGATCCATAAGCTTGATACAATTCATAATGATTGTATATTCCATGAATATGATGGGATATGATATACCAAGAGATTGCATTTCCATTGCTTAACTATCTTAACAAGAGATCCATAAGGTTGATACAATTCATAATGATTGTATATTCGTGAGATCGGAAGACTAGGATATGATTCAATGGGATTACTTTACCTATGCTAGTAATCATATAAGGCTAGTTATGATAAGGGTTATAGATATGATAGTGTTCAAACCAAGCTTCATGCTTACTTATGGAACTAATACTAAGTGATGTGGTGTGTGCTTAACCTTTTTAACACAATCTTAACAGGAGATCCATAAGCTTGATACAATTCATAATGATTGTATATTCCATGAATATGATGGGATATGATATACCAAGAGATTGCATTTCCATTGCTTAACTATCTTAACAAGAGATCCATAAGGTTGATACAATTCATAATGATTGTATATTCCATAATATCTATTCCATGAATATGATGGGATATGATATACCAAGAGATTACATTTCCACTACTTAACTAGGGACCAATAATGATGGTGGTTAGACTATTGTAAAGATAAAGTTACAATAGGTATGTAATCTGAATGCAATGGGTAAACATGACCATATTTAACATAATGAAGTATGAATACTAGATTACCATGATTACACCTAGTAGCAATATGTGATTTATGTATGACATATGTTATGGAAATGAAAGAATCATTATAGCTACTATATCAACAAGTGTTGCATGGCAACGTAGTCCCTGCTAGGTTGTTACAACGGGACAGAGTAGAGACATGTGGGAAGCAGCTCGAAGTATAGGTGGTATCCATGCAGAGGATGAGAGGATGACCACAAGACATTGGGTTGGTAAATGACCCCCAAGGTGTGTATAGTTCAAACATGGGACTTAGAAAATTTATGTCTCAACCGGAATTAGTTTTCTTTGAAATTTATCAAAAATTAACAATTCTTTGCAATAAAGAAATATTCAAATATAATATAGACACCGAAATAGTTTTCTTTGAAATTTATCATAAAATAATAATGTATGTTACATATTTCTGGAATCTGTTCCATTTTTCTGGAATTATAAAAAATTAACAATGCTTTGCAATAAATGTTCCTGGAAAAAAGGACCAGGAATCACACACATTAAACATTCAAATATAATATGAAATATGTTCCATATTTATGGAAATTTAAATGTGTTTGTCATATAGACTGGGATTGGGGCTCACGTGGACCATAAAAGAAATAAGTACAAGAAATAAGACTGTAGAAAGAAGAAGTGCACAACGGTAGAGAGGAAGACCTGAAAAGAAGAAATTGGAAGTTATGAGTCTTTGGTTAGAGATTTCTATTTAAATAGGTAGACTAACTAGAATGATAAATAAAACAAGATGTGATCAATATAGACTTACTATGAAGCCAGTGTGTTTTTTTTGTTGTCGTCGACGACCACTGGAATCATGCCAACCTGTTGTTGCCCTTCGTTGATGAGCTTTTCCATTCTTCGTTGGAACCATTCTTCAATGTAGCTTCTCATGGGGGGCACGTTGATTTCATCTTGGATTTCTATGTCAAAAAGCTCATTTTCTAATTTCTTTAGATCCACAGAAATACTATGCAGAGCTTGTTCAATTTCTTCATTGTGTGTCGAATATTTCACTAGCCAGTTCTTGACCTCATCTTCACCATATTCAAGGATGTCATAAAACTTTTCTAAAGACAACCCCTTTAAAATATTAAGTTGTTCATTGAAGGCTTGTTTGGTCAAGGACAAGGACTTGAGGATTAAGTTTGGGTCTTGAACCTCATTGGTACTTCCGACTAAGTCTATTTGGGTCAGGTTTCTGAATAATTCTTCTTTCTCTGATATGGCTTGTTCACATGATTTGAGAATGATTTGCAGGTTCATAACTTTCTTTTTCCAGTATGCTTTTAATGGTTTGATCTGCTTTGGGGATGGGAGATCCTCTTGCCTTCTTTTCAGATCTGAGTTGTTGATGGCATGGTTGGAATAAGGGCTCACCATCTATTCATAGAAACGTTCTTCATTTTTTAAAATTGTCTGCAAATGTCTGTGCAAATCATTTTCCCTCTTTCGAAAGGAAGCTATATTTTGTGATGTTTCCTAGGCTTCAGTAATTAGTTGTATTCTTTTGTTGATGTTCTTCTCTACAAAGGCTCTACAGGATGTGAGGAGGTTGGAGGATCCTTTTAACTTGGCTGCAAGGGTAGCAGTAACAATTTTTACTAAAGGACTGGAAAACACTAGGGTAGCAATGAAAGCCTCCTCAAATTCCTTGACTCGGTTGTTCAGTCTGGCATTCTCTGCTTCAATTTCTCCAATTGAATCATCAAGAGAATCACTTGTTACGTAGTGAAATCAAGATATTTGGGATGACAACATTTTCCTAAAGTTAATATATGTATGAGATTTTCCTTTCTTATTTGTTAGATCTCTCTTTTCAATGATTAAATTTTTAGATTGGCTGTCAAAAACAACGCTTTGGAATAGGAAGGATTCATCTTCGTAAAAAATGTTGGTCTCAGATATTTCCATTGTGGAACTATGGTGCATCATGTCCACGTGCGGGTCAACTTTCTGGAACAGGGCATCCCTAGAAGTTTCAAGTTGCATGTGCTAACGTTCAATTTCAGGTTTTTTTTCCTTCCCTACAATGCTTTTTCTCTTCTTCGTAAGGGGAATCTTGTGAGAACTATTAATTTTTCCATGAGGGTTCTTATCTTCTCCGTCGTTTGAAGATTTTTGGGTTGATTTCTTACTGGGGTGGGTCGTTGAAGCAATGCTTTGTGATGTCATGCTCTTGGGAGTGTTGGTCGAGGACTGGCCACTCTTCTCACTAGATCCTTTTCCTTGTTGTCTGTACAATTTAGTTGCAGCTTTGCAATGTCTCTACCTCGCAATCGTCCGAAGTAGGAGTGTTGGCATCACTATCTCTGTCTTCGGTTAGGAGTCTATGGATAAAGTATCTTCTAAAGTCAACTGATTGTAAATGTTCTCAAAAAATCCCATTAGGGTCGAACCCTTTTAGCCTTTCATCATATTTAAGGTTCAAGTTCTTGAAATGACCTATGAATTCGTCAATCTTGTTGACATTTCTGTATACAAAGTCTCTGACTTTCCAGGGCAGAGGAATGAACTGTTTTTTTTTCTCTTGTCATGGAAAAAATGCAATGAGTGGTTGTATTGCCTTGATATTTCTGTAACAAACATATTTTTCGTGATGTGGCATGGAATGAAAGTAGGATTTTCCTTTGATCCAAAGATCATTATTACACTGTAATTTTCCTTTTGTTCAAGCATCCCCTTCCTGTCCAAAAACTTGGTTGCTTGGTGTTAACAGGTAAATCGGTGAATGCTAACATAGACTAATCCCCCTAGATCCACCTAGATCTAAAACAAAACACGACAGGACATGGCACTTTCCCTAGGCTCTAATCATCAAATTTA
>CBVK0101861325.1:0-18751 GCA_900067695.1 Picea abies | reverse complement strand
TTTCACCTGTTATCTCAACTAGGTCTCCACTGGATCTAACATGCATGTAGTTAACCGTGGCGAATCTTTAGTTGCATGTGAGTTCACTGATTTTGAATTAATTAATAATTAATTCACTGAACTCTCACTAGTGTAAGTTTAGTTACAACTAGTACAATTGGGCTTAACTCACTTAACTGAGTTAAACTACTTCACAACTCTCATAACTACACTTATAACTCTGTTACAACTTCAAGTCACCTCCATGTCTTACCAACCAACTTTTGAACTCGAATTTCTCATAGTTAACTGATTTTCCATTTCAGTTAATTATTTAGAGTAATTATGAGATAATAGATTAATATTTATTGTCCAATTTATTTAAGGGAAAAGTAAATTAGACACATGTTTCTTGTTGACTTTTCAACAACTACTACTAGGATTTGAGAGAGTTCTCCCAAACTAATGGTCACCTTCGAATCCATTATATTGGTTGATGGGTCCTACCTCACACATGGATTAGTGTCTAAGGTTTAAAACATCCAAAAGTTTTTTATAATTATTTTTTATAATTTTTTAATCACAACTACCTAAAAGATGAAAGACATATTTAAAGAAGATTTGTACAAACCAAACATAACACGCTTGCATAAAAAAAATCACACTTACATGAAAGAAATCAAATCATAAAATAAAATACGATTGCATGAATGAAATCAAACTCACACGTATATGAAAGTAAACACAATGGAATTAAAAATAAACACACTTTGCAAAAGGGAAGCATACTTTCATGAAATAAATAAAACTTGCATAAAAGAAATAAAAGAAAACACTCTTTTAGTAAAATAAGCACACCGGTAGGAAGACTAAATTGCGGGAAAGTAAACACACTATGCAGGAAAGAAATCACCCTTGCGAAAAAGTAAGCATGTTGTGTAGGAAAGAAAGCACGCTTGCGGGAAAGTAAATCGCAGGAAAGTAAACAAATTGAGAAAAGTAAACAAACTAAGAAAAGTAAGCAAACTTGCAGAAAAAGTAAACACTCTTGAGGAACGGGAACTGATGTCAGCCACTTCAATTAGAAGGTATGTATATTATGTTTCATTTATTAATGATCTCTCGCGTAAGACTTGGATTTATTTCTTGAAATCAAAAGGTGAAGTATTTAGCAAATTCAAAGAATTCAAAGCTCTTGTAGAAAATCTTTCTAAAAGGAAGATAAATATTTTGAGGTCAGCTAATGGAGGAGAGTTCACCTCAGATGAATTCAACACATTCTATAGAGAATTTGGAATTAAGAGGGAGAAAAAAGAAAGAACTGTGCAATAATGGAGGAAGGCCATGATTCATGATAAACACTTGCCTATGCACCTATAGGCAGAAGAAACTAGGACTGTTGTTTATGTGGAGAAAATAAGTCCTCATCGTGCCCTTGGGAAAAAGACATCGGAAGAAATGTTTAAAGGAGAAAAGCCAAAGGTAAACCACTTGTGGATATTTGGTTGTCCAATGTATGTGCATGTTCCCAAGGATAAGAGATCAAAGTTGGATCCTTCAGGAAAGAAGGGTGTATTTTTTGGATATAGTGAAACATCAAAGGCATATAGAGTCTACATCCTTGGTTACAGACAAATTGATATTAATAGAGATATTACCTTCGATGAGGATGCAACCTTCAATCGATCAATGCAACATCTTACAAATGAGATCCATGATGAGGAACTTGTAGCTCCTAGAGTTGCAGACTCATATGTTGGTAATGATGTTGTGGCAGATGAGCATGGTCCAGAGGACCATGACATGGAAAAACCACAAAGACTTGTAGACTCAAATAAAAATAAAAGAAGACCAGCTTGGGTTCATCAAATTATTCAAGATGTCGAGAAGAATGGTGCTCCAGATGGATATTTAAGAGAAAGTAAGAAACGTCGACCATATTCCATTTATGTGGCATTGTTATGTGATAGCCTTGATGTTGAGCCTACCTATTATGAAGAGGATGCAAAAAATAAAGTATGGAATGATGCCATGATTGAGGAATACCATTCCATCATTAAGAATGATGTTTGGGATGTGGTTCTAAGACCGAAGGAGAAATAAGTTGTGAGTTCCAAATTGATTTACAAGAAAAAACACTCAACATATGGTAGTATCGAGAAATACAAGGCAAGCTTCATGGCTCGTGGATTCTTTGAGAAAGAAGGAATAGATTATGAGCAATAGATTATGGCTTGTGTATACTTCAGGGACAAGCTTGGCATGGTCCAGAAGGATGTCCCTTGTAAGAGGGAGTGAAGAGTCACATATGCGATTCTTGGGGTAGTAGCTTGCAGAGTGTGGCAACAATGGGTGGTAATTTACATGCATGTTACTGACTGTGGCACCATTCAACATGACCTTTCACAAGGTCAACAGATGTCAAGCCCTCGGGGCTGGCGAGTAAAATATATGCTATCTAATTCAACATTAAATTGTCAACCCGGGGCTCGTAAGCTTCGAGGTGCCAACACTGTATATGCAGGTCTAGAGCTCTAATATAGCCTAGCCTAACCTAATCTGATCTAATGCCAATAAACTCAAATAATGAAGAGATTTAAACAATTATAGAATTATGAACTCTATATGGCCTAAGTAACCTTGAACAACCTAGGGTTATGAACTATCTCTAAATAATCAAATGACAAGAAATCTATTTCAAAGCTATCTATTCAATCTCTTTTTAAATAAGCAAACAACAAGTAAATAAGAAAGTAAGCAACTATTCTATCTATCTCTGAATGAACAACAAAGTAAGAAATTACTCTATCAAAACTATCTCGACAAGTGAACTCTATTCTTAAAGAAACTCACAACTATTTCTATCCTACAAAGCATAAACATTAATTCAAACCCATAACTAACACTAATTAGAAATTCTAATTCAAAATAACATTGAAAATACTCTGTATCGAAATCTACAAACTCAAAACTAATTCAAGCAAAGCTATAAACTCATAAACTCATAATTGAAAATTTTAATTTGAATTCACTCTTCTAATTAAAAATTACAATTCAAAACCATAACTGAACTAATCCTATCATTAAAACTCACATTTCAAACTAGAATACTTGTACAACTATAATCCCAAAATCTACTTTTATCCTAGCATACTAAGACAAGATTAATAAACCAATTAAATTCATGAAAACATAACTTGAACCGAGAATCAAATCTAGCATAATTACAACTAATAAAACTCACAATTACTTATCCATCGAAGCTTGCAAAAGAAACTCTATCTAAACTAATCCTATGTTTTAAATACTACTCTGTTTTAATTTGTAGAAGCTAATTTAAAAATTCAATACATCATTTAAGTTAGTAACCCAAAGGACAATTGTTAGGAAATAAGAAACATAGAATAACAAATAACCGGCTCCTATAAGCAGCCTTCAAAAGAGGAATTAGAGAATTAAATTATAAACAACAAACACAATATTTAAAACTACAAAATACACATAACAGAGAAATGAAATGAATTATAAAAACACATGATCTATCTATCTAAGTATTCACCCAGGCCACTGGTGGCCCCCCCCAGCAGATCGTGGCTACTCTTCAACAACAAATCACAAGCTCAAATCAACACAATTATGTCATTAACTTAAAAAAATGTAGTCTGAGCATAAATTTGTAGAGATGTCTCAATTACACAATGGAATGTCTTCTTAAAATTCTTGTGTGTGGTCTTGCGACTACTGGAGGTATTTATAGGCGAATTAAAACTCGAGAGGTCGACCACTGGAAGGGTCAACCTCCTCTAAAAATAGAAAATTCATTAAATGAGTTGCTAATAACTTTGGCTTCTAGAAACTGAATGAGTCACTCAGTGATTAGCATAACCTCCTAATCTGAGATGTCAAGAGCTCAGTAGTTGGAGGCCATGAGGGGGCACAAAACCCAGGTCGTCGATTCGCCCATCATAGGTCGCCAATGCAACAATCACCAACTCCTCTGCGCTCCGAGTGTTGGATCATGTGCCAGATGGAGCGTCGGATCGTGTACCAGATGGAGTGTTAGATGGAGTGTTGGATGGAGTACTAGATGGCAAATTGCATTGTGAATTCACCCTGTGATACATAGATCATGCATTAGATCCTTATAAACATTAAATCGAATTGAATCTAACCCAAAACCATTGAAAAACATCAATTACACATACATGTTATAAAGCCATGATGAATTGATACAAAATCCCTCGAAAACTTCTCCAAAATGGTTAATAACACATATAACACCAGTACAAAAAGGATTCAATCATCATCATAAAAAAAACAAATCACGAACCCAACAGTGGTCCAGAAGGACATCCCTTGTCAGAGGGAGTGATGAGCCACATATGTGATTCTTGGGGCAGTATCTTGCAGAGTGTGGCAGCAATGGGTGGTAATTTACATGCACGTTATTGACTTTGGCACCAATCAACATGACCTCGCACAAGGTTAACATATTTCGAGCCTTCGGGGCTGGCGAGTTTCGCATATTTTCAAGATGGAGATCCAACTTGTGTGGTTGGATTTGTTTCCTATCCTTAGGGTAGCATCTTGCAGAGTGTGGCAACAATGGGTGGTAATTTACATGCACGTTATTGACTGTGGCACTAGTCAACGTGACCTCGCACAAGGTCAACATATTTCGAGCCTTCAGGGCTGGCGAGTTTCCCATATTTTCAAGCTAGAGATCCAACCTGTGTGGTTGGAGTTGTTTCCTATCCTTGGGCTAGATGGGTAGTGTCTGTGCACTACATCGCCTAACCTTTGTGGTTATATGCCCAATCATTGTGGGCTGGATGTTTGGTGTGCCAACCAGAAGAACTAGCTTTAGGGCTAGTTGCTAGATTTTGTGTGAGTTGGTGAGTTTCAGTTTTCCATACTCTATTTGGATTGGGTAGTAGCGTCATTCTGTATAATTCCATATTTTGTGTGAGCTGGATGGTTTCCTAGTTCTGTATGAGATAGATTCCTAGTTTAGTGTGAGCTAGATGAAAGCCCTGTAATGACATAAGGTTCGAGAGGACGATGAGGTTGTGCCCACTAGAGATATACTACATGTGTTAATGAGGCCCTATATGCATGACTGTGACATGACCATCATATAGTCTCTTTGTGTGTGACTATGATAGAGCACGTGTGGCTATGCTGGTGATACTTGTGATATGATCTGTTTGATCATGAGATGACCTGTGTGGACATTCTGCTTGAGACATGATCTGCTTGATCATGAGATAGCATGTGTGGCTATGGTGATGCTACCTGTAGACTGGTCTACAAGACCATGTGAGTCTTTTCCATGCCATGTGAGATGGATGGATGTGTTTGAGACCATTACATGAAGAACATCTTAGTTAATACCTCCCTAGCTAAGAGGGAGTGTTGATGTTTTGGTAGCTGTGAGAGGTATTAACCTCCAAGTGTAACCCTTGTACTTAGAATAAAATATTCTGGAAGTAAGAGAACCATTAAAAAGATGTGTGAAAACCCTAGAAGAGAAGTCAACTCAAGGAGAATAATAATAAATAAATATAAGGCTTGAGAAAGAGAATTCGAACCCACTTGGAAAAGTCACTTGGACATGCTAGTATAAATAAGGAGACGCCTAGCTTATTTGGACACACTCACTCAATCATAAAACAATGCGCACGTATAAGGAGGAACTGTGGCAATGACTCGTGTGTAAGTCTAAGGAGCAACAATGGTAGCTAGGGCACACGTCTTTCTAGTATCTTCTTCTTGTGAGATTCTCTTGGTAAAGGTATGCTTTATTGGTATTGTGTTGCTACTACGACAATTGTGTTTATGATTATGGTTTATCTGTTGGTTCAAGTGTGGACTTGCCGAAATCATTCTATCTAAGAAAAGGTTATCCTGCTCATGGGTGGCATATGTGGATTCCTATGGTTGGGTGACAATGATGTGACATTGTATATGGTTAAATGAGCATATCAAAATTTTAACATGGCCAAATAGAGCCATCGTAACCAAGCATTTACCATATCAAATCCCAATGTGATCCATAGGGTGCTACGTGAAACCATATGCTATCATTTCCAATGTTCCACCTTATATATGATTTTCAAATTTAGGCACATTCATATGCCAAATTTTGACATGGTTGAAACTAAGGTTTTGACATCATGCCACATAAATTGTTTTCTTTTATATGTTGTTTGTAACTTAGGCACATATAGGAATATAATGCCAAGCACCTAGGTTCTTGTAGCTAGGACTTAATTCCACCTTTCACACTTGCCTTTTTATTTTCTTACAAATTAAAAATCTGTGCTTTGGTTACAGATATGAAGACAATTAACAAGTGAGACATATAAACCATGCCAAAGATGCATACACCATCACATTCATCCTTGAATAAACCATCTATAAAACATTGTAATCACCAGTTACTAGGGCATCAATATGCATCCATAATAATAATGTGGTGTGAAACATGTTATCATTCCAACAAATTGTAATAGCTATAGACTCAATCTCATGCAATTAATACTTCCATAATCACCACATCATGAAAATTATAGAGCAAACCATAGATCACCATTTATTTGTTAGCAAATGAGATGGGCATAACTGAAAATCAATCAACGATATGTATAAATATCTTCATCATAGTGCACACTAGGAAGATTCCATATAGTGCCTAGGAAGAGTTTGGACTAGCTAATCATATCCAGGGTGATATCAAGGCTTATTAAGCTCATGAAATTTCAATAGGTAGCTTCATTTTGACACTTCACAATCATGTGGGTGTTGACCATTTTTGGGATCAACAAAAACATGTCAATTCTTACAATCTTTTGGAAAACTTATGGGGCACATAGTCTCCAAAGAAGGTATCATGGTAGTCCTAGACAAAGTTCAGGTATTAAATCCCTTGAATCTCCAACTAACCCATCCACATTGAAATCCTTTTTGGGGCACATTGGATACAACATAGAATTTGTGAAAGGATATGCTAAAACATCCTTACTATTGGGCATGCCACTAAAAAAGGAAACACCATTTCCATGACGAAAAAGGATTTGAAATATTTGGAAGTATTGTTGGAAATATTGTTGTCATTGATGTCAAAGACATGGGGAGCCTACATATGTCCAAGATAAATATTACAACCCTACAAATGTCTAAGACAAATATTGCAAGATGGACATTGTTGAAAATATTACTTTTGAATTTTTTATGGTTAGTTTGGATACCCTATATTTGAAGGAATTTTTATCGTACATACTTAGCTCAAATGGAGGAACGAGTTATATGGCTGGAAATCTTATTACGAGACCTTTCCAATGGTATATGACATTCCATTTAATTTCCTAGGAATGAGGAGATCTAATTTTTTTTTCGTCCAACAACCCAACCAAAAAATTGAGGTTGACTCAGCGAGTCTTTATAGTTCAACCCAAAAAATGGGGACAAAATTACTATAAATACATGATAGATGTGCGCATTTGTAGTGAAACCAAGTAAGAGATCAATTATGAGGTGCACAAAAGTTATCTAAGGCCCGCTAAAGGTGTTGGGGTGTATTTTTGGAATCTAAAGGTGTGTAAGAGAAGTCTAAGGTATTTTCTTGGGGTATTTCCTGTTCTCAAGGTACGTTATAGGACTGTGTTGTTGTCGTATACGATATTATGATGTTGTGATGTTTTCATCACTATGATGCTATCGTGTTCACTATTCTGTTGCGATTTTGTTCTCACTGTGATGCTGCCATGCACTCTATTATGAGATTAATGTGATGTTTCCATAAGGTATTATGTTCTAAAATGATGTTATGAGGGTGGCTAGCGCATGAAGGATACATGTGACTAGGGTTTGAAGGATTGTTTGTGGAATGAAGCATGCAGGTGAAGTCAGAAGTATTATGTGTATGAATATATTGGATTCATGTCTACACATATCTTTTTGATTTGGTGCTCAAGTGAGGGAATTGGTGTCTCCAACAGGTTAGTGCCTGCAAATATTGTAACAATAGGTTGGTTTCTACATGTGTTGCTGAGTTGGTGCTCAGTTGAGGATATTGGTTTCTCTAGTAGGTTGGTGCCTACATCTTGCTGAGTTGGTGCTTAGTTAAGGAGATTGGTGTCTCCAGTAGGTTGGTGCCTATCTTTGTAACAATAGGTTGGTGCCTATAGACATTTATAAAGATATTTTTTATGGTTTTCTTTTGATTGGGTTTCCATGTTAAACACTGTGCATTATTATTTGAGTTTATATGTGATTATTTTTTCTGAGCTAATGATTGATTGATGAATGGTTAAATAAAGTTAAAAGTATCTTATACTGATTCACCCCTCCTTTCAGTATAAGCATAAGTTCAACAATTGGTATCAGTGTGAGGTTCCTTCATAAACAGTCTAATTGTTGGAAGGTAGATATCATTATCACACATGGCTAGTCAAGAAGGTTTCTTCACAAAGAAGGGTCCATGTTTGATGGAACAAACTATGCATTCTAGAGTATAAGGATACAAAATTATCTAATGGATGTTGGGTTTGATATTTGGAAATCAATCATTAATGGTTATACAACCCCAACAACTCCACCAACAGATGTGGCCGGGAAGAATCCTAGTGAACATAATGCAAAAGACATGAATGATATAATGAGTGGTCTATCAAAATCATAATTTGTCAAGTTGATGGATTGTAAATTGACAAAATATATTTGGGATAAACTTAAAAACATCCATGAAGGCGATGACAAGGTGAAGAAGACAAAGCTCCAAACTCATAGAATATAGTTAGAGTGTTTGAAAATGAAAGCTGAAGAAAATGTTGCAGCCTATTTTCTTTGAGTGGATGAAATTGTCAACACCATCAGAGGACTTGGTGAGGAGGTTGACGAATCAGTGATTGTGCAAAAAGTGGATTTGATGCCAAGGTCTGTGCCATTGAAGAAATGAAGGACCCAAAGAAACTAACAATGGATGAGTTCATGGGATTCTTATTGCATATGAGATGAGGATAGAAAAAGAAAAGCCATCACAGAAGGAAACATATTTAAAGCATTAAAGAAGACAAAAGGAAACAAATTATGAGAATGTTCCATCCATGAATGAGATATAGAAGAAGCACAATTTGTGAAAAAACTAAAAAGAGGATCTGGAAAACACAAAGGTAAGCCACCCTTCATATGTTTTAATTGTGGTATATTAGAGAATTTTGCTGCTAAATTTTCATATGCAAAAAGGGAAGACAATGATGATGAGTACAACAATGTCAAAGAAGAACATAACAATAGAATCAATTCTTATAGACACAAAAGAGGAAAATATACTAAGAAGAATAATGTTTACTCTAGAGAGGATAGTAACTCGTCTAAAGAAAGTGATGGATATGTTTATGATATTGACAAAGAAGAATCCCTCTTCATGGTCATGGATACAAATTCTATCGATAAAGAAAGTGAAGAAAAAAATAAAGAAGAATAAGAAGAAGAAGACATTCATGGGGAAGTGAATCTTGAAGCAGAACTCATTAGTTCCTTAGAAGAAACAAATAGACTTAGAGAAAAGAATAGAAAGCAGAAAGATAAATTGCAGAAATATGAAGAGGAGGAACATGAACTTGAAGAAACAGAGAAGACAATTTTCATCCTGAAGACTCAACTAGAAGAGGAAAAAAGGATAGAAGAAGTGGTGAGAAGAAAACTACAAGAAGTTAGAAGTTAAAACAGTTTCCTTAAGAAAGGAACTCAAGAAAACAATTGATCAATTGAATAGAAGATTGAAGTTTGGAAATAGTACTGAAATATTAGTTAACATTCTCATTTTCCAAAGGTCACAATTCATCAAGACAGGTCTTGGCTACGAAGAAAAACAAAAGACCCCCGAGGGAAATGCAAGCACTAAGGTCACAAAGCCATCAGAAAAGGAAAATGAAGAAAAACCTAAAATTTATGTCAATATTATCAAAGGCTCCATAAACAATGAAAGAAGCACCATGAAAGAAAATGATGACCAGTAGAAATATGATTCTACCAACAAGAATGCGTTCAGAAGAGTTGTTCCACCAAGAAGACCTTTCACAAATCGGTACCAAAATCTCTTTCTTGGATATTGTTTTTCTTGCAATAACTTTGGTCATAAAGCAATAGATTGAAAAGCTTATGCAGGAAGTGATCATGTGAGAGATATAAACATAGGTTCTTATAAAAACACAAAGAATGATTATGTGAGCAACAAAACTAGAAGTTCTCATGGCTTTTTTGATAGAAACTACAATTCATTTGCTCCCCTACTTGATTACAATGTTGAATGTTATAAGTGAAATAAATATGGGCACATAGCACATAACTGTAGAAGCAACACAATAAAGAAGGAAGAAGATGTTCTTACCAAACACAAAGAAGAATACACAAAGGTGTGGAAAATGAAGCAAGAAGGAAGAATGTAGACTTGTGCTTTATGCTCAAAATAAAGGGAACCAATGATACATTGAAAATGGATGTTAAAAACACATGATAGGGGACCAAACCAAGTTTCTCACCTTGAAGGAAGAAAAAAGAGGCAGGGTTACTTTTGGAGATAATGGATCTGGAAGGATAGTTGGAAAAGGTACTGTCAGTCTTGATATTGGAAAGACTAAGATACATAATGCCATGTATGTTGAAGGGTTAAAACACAATATTCTAAGTGTCATTCAAATGTGTGATCAAGGATACAACCTCACATTTCATTATAAATGGTTTGAGATCAGGAAAGTTGCTTCAGGAATATTAGTGGAAAATGCAAATAGAACCTCAAGCGATATATACATATTCGACGAAGTAAAAGAAGAAAAATGTTGTATGGAATAGAAGCTAGGAGTGATATCCCTCTCATCTCATCAGTAAAAGGAAGCATGAGCTTAGAGGGATCAACCCTTTTCTGTTGATTTCAAAGGGGGATAAGTTGTAGACAGAGGAAGAATTGCATACACAAGGAGATTTGTAGACATATGGAGTATTACGGAATTGACTAAGGGTTGTCATCAATGACAAAGGGGGGGATTGTTGGAAATATTGTTTTCATTGATTTCAAATACAAAGGGAACCTACATATGTCCAAGATAAATATTACAAGCCTACATATTTCCAAGACAAATATTGTAAGATGGATATTGTTGAAAGTATTACTTTTGGATTTTTTATGGTTAGTTTGGATACCCTATCTTTGAAGACATTTTTACCCTACATAAATAGCTCAAATGGGAGAAAAATTTATATGGTTGGAAATATTATTCTGAGACCTTTTTAATGGTATATGGAATTCCCTTTAACTCCCTAGGAATGAGGAGATATGAATTTTTCTGTCCAACAACCCAACCAGAAAATTGAGGTTAACTCAGAAAGGGGGAACATAATTACTATACATACATGATAGATGTGCACATTTGTAGTGCAACCAAGTAAGAGATAAAGTCTGAGGTGCATAGAAGTGATCTGAGGTGCAATAACGGTGTTGGGGTGTTTGTGGTGAACCAACTTGGTTCACTATGTAAATATCCAGTATAAATAGGACAATGCGTAATAATCCATTTATGGGTAGTAAATATATTTAATAATAAATGTATAAGAATATGAATAAGATGATATTACAATGGGGATTAGAGCTTCTATATATATACCCACACATGTGTTCCCTTTCATAAGAGACATGACCTTTCATATGTCATGTCTCTTCATAATTAATTATTAATCATTAGTTATTTATATTATTAATTATTACCTATTTATATGTATTTGTATGTTCATAATATTTCCTTCCCCTTAAAAATACTTTGTACTCAAAGCATACTTATGGAAGACTTATCTCTTGCTCTAATTTGTAATATTCTGTCACGATTCTTCATTCTTGAACTAGTGATTGTTAAGGATTTGAGTCGATGGGATCTTCTAATCACTGAGCAAAACTGTCGAATTGTAAAAGAGTCAGTCCACCCTAATTCAATCTTCTATGAAACTAGGTGTTTATAGGGTTCTTGTCTAGAATAATATTGATATTCTGATTGGTTAATATATTTTCTCTTATGATTTGCATGTCGATACGGATTTCTTATAACATTACTTTATCTTATCATACTTGCAACATTTTCTTCTTTTAACTTCGATATATGATTTTCTTCACATGTCGATGTTGCTTTGTCAATGGATGAATTTTGATTAGTAAATATATATGGAGCTTCCATCGTTTGTACTTCAACATTCAACGTTATCTTTTTTTTAGTTGATTTTCCAGCTTCTTTAGCAATATTTTCTTCATTACTTGATTTGTTGATATTTTTAATGTCTGGATTTTCAAGTTGCTCTTCTTTCAATTTTTTGGCTTATTCTAGTAGCTTCTGATTAAGGCTCTTCAAACGATAATTTTCTTCTTCTTTCTCTGAGAGGTTCTTCTTCAATTCCTTTTCGAGATCCTCCTTTTCTTGTTCCAACTTCGAATCACATTGTTTTTTTTTCTTTACTTCTTGATCTGTGTAAGTAGTTTTTGACTTTGGTCTTTTAAGCGAGAAATTTCTTCATTTTTTTCTGCAATAACTTCCTCAATTTTTTTTTATATCCTTTTCATTTCTTTTTTATTTTATTGACGTATTATTTCAGAGATATCGTTAAAGTCTTCTGGTTTTATGAACTCTGGCTCTGAGGTAGTGTCTTGTAATGCTATCATCTTCTCTTTATAGGGGAATGCCACAATTTTTTTCTCCATGCTTAATATGAAGGTACCTCGACTTTTAAACCACGGTAACCCAATGATGATGTCAACTTCTTCCTGATACATAGTTGTAACATAGAATTGAGATATAAATTGATATTCATCAACCGTCACTTGTAACTCCTTAATTTGAAAAAGATCCTTCTTTTCAATTATATTCTGCTTTGGAATTGATAATTGATTTGCCAAATCAATATTAATGTAATTTTCATTATAGTCTAAGTTGATAAGGATGTGAACTTCTCTTCCTTGAATACTCCCCTTTAATGTAGAAAAACCGTAACATATGATTGGATAACCTTCATAAAAAAATCTTCCTCTTTCCTTAGTAAACTCCATTTGCTTCATTGATAATTTGTGATAAATGATACCTTTCTTTTTCTGTTTAATTCTTTATCTTCTTTAATAATATATCTATATATAAATGAATTTTAAATGTTTGTTCATGCCTTTTTTTTTATAAACCTTTTTTTGTTAAATCTTCACTTCACTTAACTTCCACGATAATCACTTTATTAATTATACCCCTTTTTTACTTTCGTCGATATTTTTAAGATAAATAATTTCATCATTGATTAAATAACACCTTAGGTATTATTTATATTACTTTTCTTCACCTTCGATTTTTTTAATATCTCGCTTAATGTTGACTTCCAATATGAAACATTTTTTTTCTTGATTGAAAATAATAATATATTCTTCATTTAACTTTTCTTTACTTGCTTTTATAATGGTCTCCCACCTTTATTGAACCTTCAATTTATTTTGCTTCCTTAGTATATAATCCTTTACTACTTGATATAATATAATAATATATCACTTTTTCCTTTTAAAAATTTAAGAATTTAATAATGGTTTTTTAAAAAGCCTTCAACATAAATTTTCTTCTAACTTTCGTACTCTACTAAAAGGTAATTTAACTTTGATTTTTATTTGAATGGACAAGGGTCAAATTTTTAGTTACTTCAACCATCACGATTTTTGGAGGCAACCCAACTCAAATGGTGGCTTAAATTTATTTAACTGTACGGAACTGTGAGAATCGACATCTGTACGGTTAAAATTGGTGGTGGCTAGCTATATGAACAATAGTACGGACTGTATGACTTAGTAAAACAAAATTTAATTCGTTTCATGTACGGATTGCAAACAAAATAGGGAAAAAAACAACGGGTACAACATGTACGGGTGGTGTATGAATAGATGAAGCAACTATTGTACGGATTAGATTGTACGAAATAAAAAATCAGCAATACTGCAATTAATTCAATCACTGCTACAATTGTACGAAATAAAAAATCAGCAATACTGCAATTAATTCAATCACTGCTACAATTGTACGAGCCATATGATAAATTTATTTTTTTATGGCAATTGCACAATAAATTGAATCCGACTATATGAAAACTGTTGGTTTTATTTTTATTTTTTTAGATATATATTTTTTTAGATATGGAGCTATTGAATATTTTTTTTTTCTTTTGCATTAGATTGATTAGTTTTCTTCTTTCCATTTTTCTTAGCAGGGGAATACATTTTTCTTCAACAGAATATCAAAATTGAATGGCCAAAGGTCGATAGTGGTCAAGGACCTGGAGTTCCATGAACTCTGAAATTTGAGTGGCCAAAGGCCTTAGTGACGTTGCCAAGTGCAACACAATTTTTGAATAAGATTTTATAGGCCAAAGGCTAGGTTTAGAAATGAAGTTATGATACCACTGTGGTGAACCAACCTGACTCACTATGTAAATATCCAGTATAAATAGGACAATACACAATAATCCATTTATGGATAGTAAATATATGTAATAATAAATGTATAAGAATACGAATAAGATGATATTACAATGAGGATGATGACTTCTATATATATACCCACACATGGGTTCCCTTTCACAAGAGACACGACCTTTCATGTGTCATGTCTCTTCATAATTAATTATTAATCATTAGTTATTTATATTATTAATTATTACCTATTTATATGTATTTTTATGTTCATAACAATTTCTTTTTTGGATCTAAAGGTGTACATGAGAAGTCTAAGGGATTTTCTTGGGGTCTTTCTTGTTCTCAAGGTGTGCTATAAGACTATGATGCTACCATATTCACTATTTTGATGTTGTGATGTTTTTGTCACTGTGATGCTGCCATGTGCGTTATTCTAATGTTGTGATGTTGGCGTCTCTGTGATTTTGTCATTTGCTTTATTCCGAGGTTGTGATGTTTTCGTTAAGGTTCATGTTCTTGAATGATGCTATGAGGGTGGCTAGGGCATGAAGGATACATATGACTAGGGTTTAAAGGATCGTATATGGAATGAAGAATGCAAGTGAAGTCATAAGTACTCTGTGTATGAATATCTTAGATTAATGTCTACACATATCTTGTTGGTTTGGTGCTCGAGTGAGGGGATTGGTGTCTTTGGCAAGTTGGTGTCTGCAAATATTGTAACAATAGGTTGATGCCTACAGGTGATGCTGAGTTAGTGCTTGGTTGAGGATATTGGTGTCTTTGGTAGGTTGGTGCCTACATATTGTTGAGTTGGTTCTTAGTTAAAAATATTGGTGTCTCCACTAGGTTGGTGCCTACAATATTTGTAATAGTAGGTTGGTGCCTACATACATTTATAAAGATAAGTTTTATGGTTTTCTCCTGATTGGGTTTCCATGTTAAACTTTGTGCATTATGATTTAAGTTTATATGTGATTATTGTTTCTCAGCTAATGAATGATTGATGAATGGTTAAAGAAAGTAAAAAATTATCTTATACCAATTTTCTCCCTGCCCCCCTCTCAGTATAAGCATAAGTTCAACAAGTACACAATTATCTATGCATAAATACTAAAGTTCCTGATTAGAGTAAAGTTTTCAAGGTTTGTTTGCATTCCATAGGAATAACCATTCGAGGAATTCTACCACAACATCGAGAGAAAGTGATGGACTATCTAATTTGATATCCTACACAATCAATAAATTCTCAACAACAAAAAAGTAATATAATACAATATGAAGGGAAGCATAATGTATGGTATATGTACATAAGTTTAGACATTACATATTGGCTAAAAAATTTCAACTTCTACATTGATCACTAAGCATTAAAGTACATTGTAAATAAGCCTAACCTAGTATGCATACTCGATAGATCGTTGATGCATTTTCAAGAATATGAATTCCAATTTTTTGGTTAAACTGGTAAAATCTCACATAGGTCATGACCATATCTCAAGAATAGAAAATGGAGAGAAGGAGAAACAAGGGGGATGTGATTTTACCGACGCTAATGTATTTTAGGTACATGTAGCACCACTTGGAAGAGGTGATACATTTTCTACAGCATGGACAAGCACCTAAAAGGATGAACACTACAAAAAGAATTATAATATGATAGGCACTTCGATTCAAAATTCTATCTGACTAGTTGTACACAATATGTATGGATGGTATCATGAGAACATGTGTTCAACCATTGGAAGTTGATCAACTAGTTGAAGACACTCACTTGGTAATGGAAGGAGAACATTTCTTAGCCAATAGGACAACCAAAAATATATTATGTGCGGGATTATGGTGGCTAACACAATTTAGCAACTATTTCAAGCAAGAAATTCCAAAAAAGAAAGAAACAAACACCATACCATCAATGCATTCTTTTCAACATTGGAGGATACACTTCATTTAACCATTTGTACCAACTAAAGGAAGAAAATTTTAAGTACAATAATGTGGAAATACACCTATTTACTAAGTAGAAAAGACAATTTATTGGCAACATCATTGGTATAAATTCAACCCATAAAGTTTTATATGGTGCTATAACAATGGATGGGCATTGTTGGGAGTCAAAACCAACTAAACCAACTACTAGTAGATATCAACATAAATTCCAATTTGAAACATGTGGCAAGGTAGTAATGGACATCTAGGGACGCAAGTGTGGGGGGTTATTTATGTGCTTGAAGGGAGAGAAGAAATTGTGTAAGGTTCAGGAGAAAATAAATTGTGTAAGGCCTAGGCTCTTAGCTCCACCAAAAATAATGAGGAGGAAGCCGGTACAATGCTAAAGGGACTCACCATCATAATAAAAATGGAGCTCTTAGTTGGTAAGGTCATGGTGATTGGAGAGTCAATGGTTATTATTAGAGCTTTACAATATCAAACACTCTTGTATAGCTTCCCCCATTACTAGAGTTTACCAACAAATTATTTCTATAGCAATGCAATTAAGAACTAATCTATACTAGCATATTGTCTAACATCCACCATTTCCAATGCAACTATTGTTGGAAGTCTAATGTATGCTATGGTTTGTACTAGGCTAGACATTGCCCATGCAATGGAACTTTTGAGCAAGTATATGTCAAAACCATGGGAGGAACATTGAACAAATGTAAAGAGGGTCTTCAGACATTTGTGTGGCACTCTATATTATAGAGTATACTACCAAAGAAGTCTCGAATCTCACAACAAGATAGATATACAAGGTTTTGTTGATGTATATTGGGTTTCATAGATCTTGATCATGTAATATATACAACTAGTAATGTTTTTAACCTATTTGGTGAAGTAATCATTTGAATTGATAAAGAGGTAGGTTGTAGTTGCATTGTCAAGTATAGAAGCTAAGTACATGGTATCCACTCATGGATGTAAGGAATTTGTATGGTTGTCAAGATTATGTTCGGGTATTGGTTTTGTTCAAAAAGAATTGAGTAGAGGTTGTGACAACTCAAGTGTGATTTTTCTAGCAAAGAACCCTACTTATCATTTTGACACAAAGTATAATGATGTGTAGTACCACTTTGTTAGATACATGATTCAACACAACACAATGTTGTTGGAGAATTTTTATACCTTGAAGAATATTGTAGACTCAATGATGACTTCTATTAGTATTGAAAAGTTCTTTCGATGTGCAAAATCAATATAAATTATTAGTATTGAAAAGTTCTTTCGATGTGCAAAATCAATATAAATTATTGCCCTTAGAAGTGGATTATATGAATACCTTTCTTCTGACCCCACATTTTTTCAAAGTATTCAACAAGTGGAGGAATGTTAGAATGTGACCTTTCTATGAAAGAAATTAGGGATGGTATCCTATTTTATTAGTGCATAGGTTTTAATTTATTTGTTTATTTTGTCTCCACAGTGAGAGTAAATTAATCTTGTTCAAGAAATGTACTTAATTTTATTGTATTAAGGTTTAGTAAGGTTTGAAATAGATATTTAGGGAGATTTTTTAAATGCTAAAATTTAATTCCTTTTTGTATAGCTTTATATGCATATTTTTATATGTCACTTTTAAGGTCTTGGTTGTAGCAAGATGGTACTCTAAATATTCAAAAAGAGTATAAACTTGATTCTTCTTTTTTTCATATTATGTGGTTAGCATTTGAGAAGGGTGATTTCCATCCTCTTTGTGAATAGAAATTGTGATTTTTCCTTGGATAAAAAAACAATAGTATTAGACCCAATATTAGTTTGTTGCAAATCACCACTAAAATTTGTGGCGGTCAAATTTTGTGGAGCTCAAAAATTGTGGAGCCTAGAATTTGTGGAGCTCAAAATTCATGGACCCTAAAATTATGAGCTAAGAAATTGTGGAGATCAAATTTGAATTCCAAAATTTGTTGAGCCTTGAATGTGAGGATCCCGAGTTTTTGTGGAACCTGAAATTTGTGTAGGGTAGAATTTGTGGAGGTTGTAACTTGTGGAGGATTTTGTACCTTTCTATACCATGGTGTTTCCAATTAACTATCATGTCAAGAGATGATGGACTCTACAAGGAACAAATGGTGACTAATATAGATATAAACAACAAAATTGAAAATATTGAAGAGCAACTCGAGAAGAATAGGCTATAAAGAAAACATGACTATGAATTCAAGGTTGTGTTGGGGAATAGGGTGGAACACGAAATGAAATAGAGGACATAGTTCTTCATATGATATAAGAGGAATAAAAATGTTCGAAGATACAGGTGGTGTCTAAAGACACCATTACAACACTTAAGAAAAG
>CBVK0101861324.1:0-13354 GCA_900067695.1 Picea abies | reverse complement strand
GGAGCTTGATAAATCTGGCTTCAACTAAAGGTTTGGTGAAGATATCAACAATATTATCTTTTGTTCTACAATATTCAAGAGAGACAATGTTCTCATGAAACAATTTTCACAAATAGTGAGCATGGAGCTCAACATGCTTCATCTTACTGTTGGTAACAATATTGTCAACAACATGTGTAGCACTCTGGTTATCACAATAGATTGTAGTTGAGGTCTTAATAGGAAGGCCAATCTCTCCCAAAAGTTGACAAATCCATACTACTTCAGTACCTTCTTGAACGACACCAAAATATTATGTTTTTGTAGTCGACAAAGAGACTACCTTCTATTTCCTGCACAACCACACCAAAGGTCTATTGTTGTAGTGAAACACATCGCCATAAGTGGAATTCCAATCATCATTGTTTCTAGCCTAGTTAGAGTCAGTGTAGCCGACTAGAGAATCTAAATTTTGACAATACTTGATACCAAAATGAGTGCTACCTTTCAGATAGATAAAAAATCATTTGATTTCTTTCTAGTGGCTTTCTTTAGGGTCTTGCATAAAATTGGAAACCACACTAACAACAAATAAAATTTCAAGTTGACTATGAGTAAGATAAATAAGACTTGCGATCAATTGTTGATAGAGGGTATCATCGATTGCGAGTGTTTGAAAGGTTTAGGTAAGCTTTACTTCATACTGAAAAGGAGCATCACAAGGCTTGTAATCAACCATCTTAAAATGTGTAAACAGATCCATCAAAGATTTAGAACGAGAAATTAAAAATCCATCACAAAGTGGTAATACTTGAAGACCCAAAAAATAATGCAGAGTATCGAGATATGTCATATCAAAATAGTTAAAAAGTTGTTTATTCAATCTAACGATGAGATTATTATTATTTCCAGTAATGATTAATTCATCTACATATACAACAACATTCAAAGTGTCTCCATTGGTGTGGAGAAAAAACAAGTTGTGATCATATTCACACCATTTCAAACCAAGTTGAAGAAAGAAACTGTCGATCTTAGCATACCAAGCTCAGGGAGTCTACTTCAAACCATAAAGTGAATCTTAGACTTGAGAAGCCAATTTAGAATCTATCACAAAACTGGGTGGTTGTTACATAAAAATTTCTTCAAATAGGTCTCCATGAAGCAAAGCACTCTTCACATCCATTTGATGGATTTTCCATCCAAAATGAGTAGTAAGGGAAAGAATCAGTGGAACATATTTCATCTTTGCGATAGGGGAAAAGGTTATAGTATAGTCGATGCCTTCTTGTTGACAAAATCCATTCACAAATAGGCATGTTTTATGTCACTCAACAACACCTTCAGAGGTAAATTTGGTCTTGTAGACCCATCGACACTTCACAATGTTTTTTCCTTGCGATCAGGGGACCAAGTCCCAAGTGTGATTCCTCGACAAAGAATAAATTTTTGTCTTCATGGCTTGCTCCCATTTAGGTCGTCCTTCAACATATGAGTATGTGACAATATCAAAGGTTTCTAGTACACGATTCATCAAGGCAACATTGTCATGTTTCTTTCGACTTTGAGTCTATCATCTGTAGGATGCATCTCCAACATCAGCACTAGCAACTTCAATTGTCTTGGTAGCCCATATGGGTAGAAAAGAAACATGTGAACTTTGGTTCACATCAGCAGGTCGATGAGAAGTTAGAGGGTATTCATTCAATGGACCAGTCGAAGCAGAGGACGATGGACTAGCGACTCGAATGTCGACAATCTAGTTGGAGCAGGGAGAAAGTTCAACTGTCCAGTTGAAGGACTGAAGAATGAAACAGGGGAAATAGTGTCAGAGACAACATCAAAGAGATCATCCTACAACAATACAAAGGAGGAATTCAACAACTTGATGCAAGAATACTTCTCATCAAACTATACATTTCATTTGATAATGATTTTGTGGCACCTAGGGTTGAAGGAGGAGTAGGTTGATTACTTAGTAGTCCAAATTGAGGGGATCCCTATCTTATCTAATGGAGGAAATAGGGTGTGTAAACAAAGCATGCCAAAAATGAGGTGTTCATATAAATTTTATTTCACTAGGGAAAAAAGGGGGGAGTAATCTTGTCACACCGATGGACATACCAAAAACAATAGACTCCAATGGAAGGACGAAGGTATTAAGGGGAGTTAACAAGTTTTTTAGGAGGACAATGAATTAAAAGGTCTTTTTGGGACTATGCGTGACAAGACCCCATGTCAAGTGGATGCCATTTAGTCTTTCCTAGGTCACTTTGTTTCACTTAGAGAGGTTTCTATGCATGGATTCGTGCAAGATCCTGGAAGGATAGACATCCTCGTGGAAGACCTTACTACTACAAACTCTATAGAGGTGGTTCAAGGTGTTGAGGGGAAGTATAGTTTGAAGGAGAAGAATCTATAAGTTGGAGAGGATGAAGAGTGGGGCTTGAAATGAATAGAAAATAATGGTTGTATCTCTCATGTTAACTCAAGGAGGAAGGGGGAAAATGTGTCAAATTGTTAAAATCCAATTTATACCAAACTTGTTTTAGGTGAAGATATTACTATGGAGTAGGTATTTGGAATGTCTATTAAAACGTTGATTGGTCAATTTTATGCAATTTATATCTCGAAAAATAATCTCTCCATTTGGATATATAGATAGGGTTTGGAATTCATTTCTCTAGGGTATTTTCCTAGATACCACACATTGATGAGAGGATGGTTGACATTTCATTTTAGAACATAAGAGGATGCGAAAAACATACTGAAGTCAAGATGGTTTTGGGGTTCTACCTCTTTAAACTTAAAAAGATAGTCTCCTAAATTTGATCCTAGATTGAATAGGATTAGATTGCATATTGTGTGGGTTAAGTTGTTAGGACTAGCTTTAAAGTCTCCGGTTAACAATTTCTTTTAAATCTATTGGAGATGGTCTCTATATTTTCTTGGAAGTGGATGAAGTGGGTACTTCATGTTCGATGGCTCATACACTGGTGGAGTTGTACTTGAAATATGGTTTCATAGAGGAAATTGAAATATAGGCAGGGAGTAGGAACTATGTGCAAATTTTGGATTACATTGGAATTTCCTTCTGATGTTCAAGATGTCATATATATGGGTACCTAGTTAATGATTGTCTTCTAAAATTTTATAAATTAGAATGGAGGAGTATTGTAGACTCAATACATAAGGTAGAAAATAAGGTGATTTCCACCAAAATTTTGTTGGAGGTAAAGGCATAAAGGAGAAATAAGGGAACCATGAACTTTTGGCCATAGAGTTTGGAAACAGAGGGTTGGAAACTATTCCATTATGTGGCAATTAGGACCTAATGATCACAATTAATCCTTCTCTAGAGGAAATGACAAGTATTATCTTAGACATTCCTTATCGTGGGACTAAGAGATCATAATCTTCACCGATTTAGTTTCATATCCATTATGGCAAGTTAAATATTTCTTATAAATGTTTTGTTCCTTTAGAGAATATATTTGTAAATTTGTGTCATGAATCATGGCATGGGATTGAAGTGTATAAATATTTTCCTACTAAGAAGGCTAAGAAGGGGAATAAAGATAAATAAGGGAAGGGGAAAATTTCCATTGATATTCAGGGTATGGGAGGGTTACCACCACTAGTAGGGCTCTCTATAACCTAGACAAGTCTCAAGGGGATTTGGGAAATACATTCTGTTTGGATGAAGGAGAGGAACCCTTCTGTTTCACCCCTTTAGATATCACCTCAAACCTAGAAAGGGGAAAGACTCTATGGATATTTGCAGTGTTTAAGGGGGCTTAAGTAGGGAAGTAGGGAAGGATAAAAACCTAGAAGGGGCACTAGGAAATACCACATTTCCATAGCTCAGAACCAGGCACTAAGGGAAGTAATGGAGGGGAAACAAAAAACCCTAAAAGGTTCCCTTATAGCATGGCATGCCTCAAAGAAGGTTTCTGAATGATAATTGTTCCCCTTAACATAAGAGAGATGGGTAAGCCCTCCAAAAAATTACAAGGGGTAGGTTAATTGACCTTCATAACCATGGCATAATTTTGAATCAAGAAACAATGGGAGATGGGAAGTGGATCATAGAATACATCTCTAATACCTAGAAAGAATGTGACTTTTTAGCAGTAGATTTTGCAAGGTGTTCTAAGGGTTTGTTAACTGGTTGGAGAAAATGATCAATGAGATTTATTAGTTATATGTTTTTGTAATAAAAGATTTGTGAAAAAGTCTACCCATTGTTGCCCAGGAAGGATTTATTTGTAGTTAATGTGTATGGGAAATATGAGGAAATAATTCCCTTTTGGGAGGATTTGTTGGACTAGAATTTTCTAATAGCTGATAAAAAAATATCGTGGGGAGACATTAATTTGACTACCAAAAGGGTAGTTATTTAGGGTAATTCAGCTAGGGAGGATACTTTGGATGTTTTTTTCTTACAAAAATTTGAGGGAGCATGGATAGTGGATGTGAATCCAATAAATCTAACCCCAGTGTAGAGAGATATAAGGAGAGTGAAATAGAAGGTCTCGAAAAGGATGAATAGATTTCTTGTATCTTGATAGTGTTGAGTTATCTTGAAAGGATCAAGTCTCAGGTATAAGTGGGAAGGGACTCATAACACCTACCAATCATGCTCCAACTAGATAAAGAAGATGGAAAACATCCTAGCTTATTCAAATTTAATTGCTACAGGATGAGGGTTTTAGAAATTTAATAAGGTCTAAATAGGTAAGTTATGATGTCTCATCAAGGTAGTTGGTTGATCTTTAGTTTGTAGCAAATCTAAAAAAAGTCAAGAGTTTAGTGTTAGATTGGGCTCATACCAAAAGAAAGTGAGATTAGTATATGTGTGTGTGTGTGCGTGCTCAAGATTATGAAGGAAGCTTTGATGAAGGTTCTTGAAACAAACTAAAAAACTTGGAACGTTATAAAAGGAAACCTTTGGAAGAAAAAGAAGCCCAATCGAGATTAAAGAGTAGGAACTTATGATTAGTAAAAGGAGACGAAAATGAAAGATTATTTCACAACTATGTTAATCATAGGAAAACATTAACACTATCTGGGAAATGCATAAGAATGGTTGTAGCACCTAGTCATGTGTTGAGTGACACTTGAAGAACAAAACATAAGTGTATGAAGTGTGGAATATCACATCACTTAGTTGTGCATTGATTGACACTTGAAGAACAAAATATAACTACCTAGTAGACATGTGGAAAAATTAAACAACAATTCTCATACCAACCAAACCATAGAAAACAACATGCTTGCTGAGTGACACTTAGACCACAATAAAAATTCATAATAGATAATCAATCATTGAAAAAATTATTGTGTCGATCAACATTAACTGGAAAAAAAATAAAATCCTTATGTTGATCAACAAATAGTAATAATTGGAGGAATAATATGGATTTCCAACACAAACTAATAGCTAGTAAAAATCAAATATGTAGAGCAAAATCTAGTAATTCATCAAAACTTACTATCTCAACTAATGCATGCTAAGCATCAAACACCAATTCCACTGGATGACACCATTAGGGATATAAAAAATTAAACAAAGAAGAAATTGCAAGCTTGGTCAAAATCTATGTGAAGTCTACTATTTTTAGCTTTAGAGGATATATATGTGCAAACTAATTTTGATTCCATGTGTTCCCCCTTTCTCCTATAGTGGCCAATATCTACATGGAATATTTCGAGGAACTTGCCCTTAATTCTTTCCCCATTAAACCTAAATTGTGGTCCAAATATGTTGCCAACATTAACATAAATTAGCCAGATGGAAAAGAAAACCTTCAAAGGTTTCTCAATCATCTCGATGCCCAATCCTAACCCCTCTTAGTGGGTCATTAGTTAGTATGATATATTTTCTATGTAATAAAGGTCGACATTAGTTAATAAGGCCTATTAAATAAATGAGAATAAGTCAATGTAAGAAGACCTAATAGAAGTTTTTTCTTCTAGAAAGATATTCCTCTAGAAGGTTCCTTAGAAGATAGAATTAGTATAAATAAGAGTAGAAGGTATTGGAAAGGATGTCTAGAGAATTATTGTAATAGAGTGTTTCTCTGCCGGAGGTTGCCCCCTCGAAGAGGAAAGTGAACATTGTTTCCTATCAATAAAGGTATTATTTTGGTGTTGTAGTTTCATATATTGTGTTGTTTCGTTGTTATTCTCTGCAATACTTTTGTTTTCTTCTATTATAATAGATCTGGTAACTTACAAGTGGTATCACAACTCTTTCCTGGGTAGATATTGTGGGATAAATGTTTTTTGGGTAGAGACATATTCTGGAATATTTAAGCTACAATGATCTATCATTCAACACATAAATCCATGGTTCGGGAAGCATACATGAAGGAACTACAAGTGGTTCTTAAGTGCACATTGTTGGCCACCCTTGTAACCCCTGTTGGTACCCCTTCAAGTGGTAGTGTGATGCAGGAGCATCGTTGGAAAGCGCACAGAGGTGGGACCACCCAACACGTGAAAGTTCCTTTGAAACTTCAACGTGAGAAATCACAAACGATTTTGGGATCCGCCTCCACACAACGCCGAAATTCACCTTCGAAGGCACGCTTGAACCGATGTCGGGTTTTCCCTTTGAAGCAAGCTTTTGAAATTGTAAGACAGAGCAGAAGTTTCCACTTCAGCTCTGGAAAGCGACCGATCTAAGATAGCGTAGGATAAGGTGTAGAGTAGGCAAGTAGCCAGGGAAAAACCTAGGAATATTTTGGGTTATGAAAAAGTTTGTAAGCTAGTTAGCGGCAGGTAGAGAAGAGAGGCAGGAGAGAAATTGATCTATGAGAGAATTGCAAGTGAGAAGAAAATATCAGCTTTTGGAGCTACTGTAGTTCGTATGTATTATGTAGCCAGTGAGAATTTATGAATAGAACATAATGGAAAATTGATCCAAAATGTGTTGTGCTTGGACTGTGTGTATTTTCCTATTGTTTTCTGTTTTATAAACAAGTGAATGGAACTGTGAGATTTTGGCAGTTTCAATTGTTTCTCTTCATTTGGAGCTTTGCAAGGTGTGCATTGAGCCAGGGAGGAACACTGTGGAATTGTTTTCTCTTCACTGGGAGCTCTGCAAGGTGTGCATTCAGCCATAGAGAAAATGTCGTGAACCCAAGTTATCAAAATCCCTCAGACGCAAGGAGTGCGTGGGAGATCGAAGTCTGAACCAGATAAAGCTCAGGAGGGATAACACTTTGGAAGGTGTTGTCGAGACCAGGAACTCATTCCCTGGAAGGAGCGAAGATTGAGTCTTCACAGACTTAGAAAATTCTTCTAAGTCGGAGTCGAGTAAAAGCTCAGGAGAAAGAACGCCCTTGAGCGTTGGATCGTTGTGGGGATTCCCGTGGATCGTCCGACTAGAAGGAGGAGCGCAGACTTTAACGTGTTGTAGATCCTGAAGAAGGGAGTTCAAAGATCTGAACGGACGGTGGAGAGTCCTCGAGGAGGAACACCGAAATCCCGCAAGCTGCCAGATAGGGGGGAGCTGCAAGGAGGATAGCAGCGAGGGCTGTCCATTTCGCGAACTCAGACATCGCGAGCTGGGAGGTAGTGTTCATGGTGCTTCAAAATCTTGAGTCACGAGATCACGAGATAGCGAGGGATGTCCATTTCGTGAACTCGGACATCGCGACTTGGGAGGCAGTGTTCGTGGTGCTTCAAAACCCCGAGTCGTGAGGTCACGAAATAGCGGAGTTGACCCATTTCGTGGACTCGGATATCATGAACTGGAAAGAGGGGTCCCTTGTTTCTCAAACCTCCCAGTTGTGAGACTATGATTTGATCTGAACCGTCGATCACAGGCAGATTTGGACCGTTGGTCCACATCGCAACCTCGGGTATCGTGAGCTAGAAAGACGGAGGTCTTGGTTTTCAAACTGTCAAATCGTGAGATCATGATTTGATCTGGACCATCAACTACAGGAAGATCTGGACTGTTGATCCACATAGTGATCTCGGGTCTCACAAGTTGGAAGGACAGAGGGCTTGACTTCTAGAACCCCAAATCGCAAAATAGCAAGGTCGGGCCATTTCGTGAATTCGGGTATCGCGAGTTGGGAGGGTAGAGTTCTTGCACTGAAAAACTCCAAGTTGTAAGATCGTGAATTAGGGAAAGGAAAGAAGGATAAGGGCATGGTCACAACCCTTTTTATTGCACTGTGGGATCTCATGCTTGGCACTTAGAAAAATCCAACTGAGCATTCATGGAGTGGACCTGTGTGTTCATTTCGAAGGGTTCTAGTTTGGAACCGGAAGAGCCATTTTGGTTCCCAAACTAGAAGATCCTGACCGGGAGGTCGCGCAGCCCTGAGGAAGGATAGGGGGTCTGCATCAGGTGGTATCAGAGCACATTTTTCATCTGTAGATTTCAAGCGAAGGAGGAAAAAGAAGGAGATAGAAAACTCAGAGTTGTATTTTGTGTGTGATAGACAGTCAACACAATGCCGCCAAGAAGACAAGAGCCTCCTTTAGCCAACCGTTCTGTAGAAAGGGAGATGCGATAGTTTCACACCCGAATGGAAACAATGGAAGCAACACAGAGAAGAGCACCTGATGTTGGGGACGTCAGTGATGCAGAAAGTGAAGAGGCTGAGGTTGAAGAAGCTGTAGGAGAGGATGCTACAGAAGAATGTTTGTTGAGAGCAGTTGCCAGATTGGGAGGCAGAGCTAAGATAGAGGTCCCCATGTATGAGGGAAATCTAGATGCTGAAGAAATATTGGACTAGATAAGGTCCATGGACAAACACTTCGACTATGAAGATGTCAATGAGGAAAAGAAGGTGAAGTAGGCAATCACCAGGCTAAAAGGGCATGCAACACTGTGGTGGGACAAACTACAGGCTGAGAGGAGAGGTAAAGGCAAACAAAGGATAAAGAGTTGGGACAGGATAGTAGCCAAGTTGAAGGCTAAGTTCATACCCAAGGACTACCAGGTCAATCTGTTCAGGAAGCTACAAAACCTGAGACAGAAAGGAATGACAGTCAAGGAGTACACTGAGGAGTTCTACAGGTTGAACATCATAACTGGACAAAGGGAGAGAGACGAAGAAAAAGTCGCCAGATATGTAAATGGCTTGAGATATGAAGTCCAGGATGAGATGAGCATGATGTCAGTGAGGAATGTGGAAGATGCGTATCGGTTTGCACTGAAGGCGGAGGAAAAGATGGCCAGAAAACAGAACCAGTGAGGAAGAGGCAAAAGCTCGGTCCCAAGCAAAAGCAAGGGATTTAACCGTGACAAAGCACATTAGTTGAAGGATGAGGCTGAGAAACCACACAATCACTCGGAACGAAGAGGAAGTTCACGAGGGAGACAGAATGGTGGAAGAAACTCTTCTAGAGGAAGAGGCAGAGGAGGAGTAAGGTGTTATAATTGTGGAAAGATAGGGCACATGTGTTGGGAATGTCCTTAGAAGAAGAAGGAAGGAGGAGAAGCTCACATTTCAAAATCAAGGCAAAGAGATGTTGAAGCAGAGGGAGCAGAGGATGGAGCATCCCTAATGTTGAGAAAAGTTCTCTTAAAACCAGAGGCAGAAATTCAAAAGCCAGTGCAGGGAAACAGTCTCTTTAGGACATCTTGCAAGACTAAGGATAAAGTATGCAAGGTGATCATTGACAATGGGAGAACTGACAATATAGTATCCACAGAGATGGTGGAGAAATTGGAGCTGAAGACAACTACACATCCAAGGCCATACAAAGTCTCATGGCTGCAAAAAGGACACCAGGTAATGATTACTAAACAATCCCTAGTTGAAATTAAAATAGGAGGATATAAAGATGAAATCCTATGTGATGTAATTCCTATGGATGTATGCCACATTTTGTTGGGAATACCATGGTAGTTTGACAGAAATGTCATTCATGATGGAAGGAAGAATACATACACATTGGAGAAGGATGGTAGAACGCATATGTTGCTGCCGATGGAGGAGAAGAAAGCAAAAGAGGAAGCCAGCACAAGCATACTTCTCATGAGTAGGAAGGAACTCCTAAAAGAATTCAAGGAAGAACAAGAGATGTAGTTCGTTGTGGTGAGGAAGCCCAGAGTCATCCTTACAAGTACATCAGTGAATGATCTACCTGAATAAGTTCAGGAGCTGTTGGATAATTTTGATGATATAGTGGTGGATGAGCTACCAAACTCATTGCCACCCATCAGGAGTATCAGTCATCATATCGACTTGATACTAGGAGCAAGCTTGCCAAACAAGGCAATGTACAGATTAACACCTCGAGAAAATGAGGAGGTGAAGAGCCAATTCCAAGAATTGCTGAATAAGGGTTTGGTCAGGGAAAGTTTGAGCCCATGCGCAGTACCAACTCTGTTAAGCCCAAAGAAATATGTTGGATGGAGAATGTGCACAGACTCGATATACATCAACAATATCACCATCAGGTACAGATTCCCTTTACCAAGAATGGATGATTTAATGGATTGCTTAAGTGGAGCAAAATTCTTTTCTAAGATAGATCTGAAAAGTGGATATCACCAGATTAGGATGAGGGAAGGTGGTGAATAGAAAACAACCTTTAAGACAAATGAAGGCCTATATGAGTGGCTAGTTATGCCATTTGGCTTAACGAATGCCCTGAACACTTTTATGAGGTTGATGAATGAAATTATGAAAGATTTCATTGGTAATTTCATGGTTGTATATCTGGACGATATACTGGTCTTTAGTAGGACTAAAGAGGAGCATTTAAGGCACCTAACGCTAGTAATGAGAAGGCTACAATAGGATAAGCTACTGATCAATTTGAAGAAGTCCTCTTTTATGAAGACAAAACTCATTTATTTGGGTTTCGTGATCTCTTTGAATGAACTGAAGATGGATCCAGAGAAGGTGAAAGCGATCAGAGAATGGATATCACCAAGGAGCATGTTCGAGGTAAGGAGCTTTCATGGTTTAGCAAGTTTTTATAGAAAGTTCATCAGAGACTTCAGTGGGATTTTTGCACCCATAATGGATACAGTGAAGAAGCGGCACAAGTCTTTCAAATGGACAGAGGAGGCCGAAAGGAGCTTCAATATACTGAAGGAGAATATAATAGAATGACCAATTCTGATCTTGCCAAATTTTGGGAAGACATTTCAGGTGAGATGTGACGCAAGTGGAGTTGCAATTGGAGTTGTTCTGAGTTAGGATAATAGGCCTGTTGCCTATTTCAGCGAGAAGCTAAATGAGACTAAGAGGAAATACTCCACATATGATAAGGAGTTTTATGCCATCATTCAAGCATTGAATAAATGGAGGCATTATCTTGTCTCAAAGGAGTTTGTCTTGTACAGTGATAACCAAGCTTTACAATTCATAACCCGACAAGAAAAATTGAATCAGAGGCATGCAAAATGGGTTGAATTTATGCAAAATTTTACTTTTGTCATAAAACATATTGTTGGGAATGCTAACAAGGTTGCTGATGCATTAAGCAAGAGATGTTTGATTCTGCAGGAATTCCAAGTGGAGACCTTGGGGTTTGAACACCTTAAGGATATGTATTGTGATGATATGGATTTCAAGGAGGCCTATGAAGCATGTAGAAGCCCTGTACTGAGAGATATAAGTTAGTGGACATAGTATATGGTTCAGGAAGGATTGTTGTTCAGAGGAAATCAATTGTGCATACCAAGATGCTCAATGAGGGATAATCTTCTGAAGGAGAAGCATAGTGGAGGATTGGTTGGACACTTCGGCCATGATAAAACGTTTGCACAGTTGAGCAGCTCATACTATTGGCCAGGTATGAGAACAAATGTGATAAAGTTGGTGAAGATATGTAGAATCTTCCAACATGCAAAGGGGAAGAGACAGAACAATGGATTGTATTAACCATTGCCAATAACTGAGAGGCCTTGGGATGTAATAAGCATGGATTTTGTGTTGGGATTGCCAAGAACACAAAGGGGATTTGACTCCATATTTGTGGTGGTGGATAGATTTTCAAAGATGGCACATTTCATCCCATGCCATAAGACCAGTGATGAAATACATGTTGCAAATATGTTTTTCAGAGAAGTTGTGAGACTTCACAGCCTACCCAGGAGCATTGTCTCAGACAGAGACACAAAATTTGTTGGTCACTTTTGGAGGACGTTGTGGAAGAAGATGGGGACAAATTTTTCCTTCAACTCAGCTTATCACCCTCAAACAGATGGGCAGACTGAGGTGGTAAATAGAAGTTTGGGAAATTTATTAAGGAGTCTAGTTACTGAACATCATAACCAGTGGGATCAGATTCTTCCACAAGAATAATTTGCATACAATGACTCACCAAACAGGAGCACTGGAAGGAGCCCATTACAAATACTCTATGGAATGCAACCTGGAGGAGTATCCGAGTTAAGAGACTTGGAAAAGGGAGAGATCATAAGCGTTGGAGCAGAGGATTTTGCTGCTGAAATGCAGAGACTCCATAGTTGTATCAAAGAACAATTACAGACTTCTAATAAGAAATACAAACACAGAGCTGATCAACATCACAGGGAACTTCAATTTGAAGTGGGAGATCAGGTTTTAGCACACCTCAGGAAGTAAAGGTTCCCTAGGGGAACATATAACAAATTGAAGATGAAGAAGATAGGACCCTGTAAGATATTGAGGAAGTTTGATGCAAATGCCTATGAGATCGAGTTTCCATATGGTGTGGGCATTTCACCCATATTCAACGTCTCAGACCTATACCCTTACAGGAAATATGACATAGAAGGATCAAAAGATCAAGGAAAGATTCAGTGGGAGAAGCAGATGTTTGTGGCAGAGAAGCTACAGATGGAGAATATTTTGGATCAGAGGATTGGCAAGAAGACCAGAAGGAAGACTTATTTTGACTATCTGGTCAAATGGAAGGGACACCAATAGAAGATGCCAGTTGGGAGAATGAAGCTGCTATCTAGAAGCAAGGAAAGTCAGTAGAAGAGCTCATGGACATGAGTCCATGAATTTTTGTCAAGGGGAGTATGATGCAGGAGCATCGTTGGAAAGCACACAGAGGTGGGACCACCCAACATGTGAGAGTTCCTTTGAAACTTCAACACAAGCAGTCACAAACGATTTCAGGATCTGCCTCCACACAACGCCGAAATTCACCTTCGGAGGCATGCTTGAACCGATGCCGAGTTTTCCCTTTGAAGCAAGCTTTTGAAATTGTAAGATAGAGCAAAAGTGTCCACTTCAGCTTTGGAAAGCGACTGATCTAAGATAGTGTAGGATAAGATTTAGAGTAGGCAAGTAGCTAGGGAAAAACCTAGGAATATTTTGGGTTATGAAAAAGTTTTTAAGCCAGTTAGCGTGATCCGGATTATTTTCGGCACGAAAAGAGAGCGGAGATATAATAAAGA
>CBVK0101861302.1:0-12514 GCA_900067695.1 Picea abies | reverse complement strand
AAATCATCTTCAAAAGAGAGATCTTTGATAAAAATATCTTTCACCCATGATGTCCATTACTATAGTAGGATCAGCCTTACAAAGTCAAGAACAAAATATCTTTTAGCAGTCTGTACACAATCACACTAAGGCCTTAAGCCTACTTAATTACAGTCAATAAAACTTGCAGAAATTGACTCGAAAGCAGTAACCTATTAAGCCTCAATATTAGGAAAATATTTTAATGAGACCAGTCATATTTTTTGTTTCTTCTTCGATCACCTGCAAGAGGTCTCCATTCAAACTGCCTTCGACAGAGCATCGGCTTGGGAGTTAAACTGCCTGTAAACATGGGAGAAAGAGATCTGATCTAAAATAGAAACAAACTCTTTGAGCATGATTGCCACATTGTAGAGCCCTGATTTTGTATCTGGTTTTTTACCCTTTCATCCATTGGATGACCAGTTCGAATTGCAAAAGACCTGAATTTAATTGCATCCTTTATTTTTTGCAGCCTTTAATAGCAGAAACGGGGCTTCTAATTATCCAAAATTGTTGGTCCATGGACCCAGAAAAGACTTACCTAAGAAGTGTTCATCGGTAAAGAAGAGAACATAACCAGTACTACATTTAGTACCCTCATCCTGATTGGCCCCATTAAAGAATCCCAAGGATGGGACCTCTCTCAGCCGAGAGACTTTTATTTTTATTGATGGAACTTTGAGGGGATACTGAAAAAAAGGTAACAGCGACAATGCCTGAGAGGCCACTTGAAAATTGGGGACATCTCTATGTTGAAAAATACTTTCATTTCTAGCTGTCCAAGCTCGCCAAAGAACCAGATAGGGGATTACTTTAAACTGTTTTAAATCTCACTTCACACACCACTCCTTAAAATTTTCTAGAACATCACCCTTGCCCCACAGGTTTGAGAGGTTGGTCAAAGATTCAACATCTTTCCACTCTCGAGTTGTCAATGGACAATCACAGAAAAGATGCAAGTTTGATTCTAGACTGTCTACATAATGTGCACCAACCAAGTCCCGACAGATTCTTTTGTTGAAGTCTATCCCAAGTTGGCAAATCTGTTACAAAGGAGCCAAATCAATAACACTTTTTGCAAGTGCATGGACTTTCCACATTCTTTTCCACCACCAATTCAAGGACAAAATACCCGGATCCTGTTGTGAAACATAGCCAAGTGCCACATTATACTCTGTGCCTTGACCTTGCCATGCCCAGACTAGCTCATCTGGCCCCTCTTATCTTTATATGTGCTTTCTGAAGTTCATTTAAGAAGAGATTCCATTGATCAGCCTGCGATCCTTCAAATCTGACATCATGAGCTAAAAGCCAACCCTGAGCCCACAATCACAAGTCTCGTAGCTGAAGATGAGTAATAATGTCTTGATCCAGGTAGTATTGTTATTGCAACCTGAGATCATGTCTGACCCAACCCGCACTCATGAGCCATCATTAACTTGCCAAGCCAATTGATTTCTTAAAACAAGAAAAGGTAGTATTGTTATTGCAACCTGAGATCACGTCCGACCCAACCCACATTCATGAGCCATCATTAACTTGCCAAATCAATTGATTTCCTAAAACAAGAAGCAAAGATTAAGGCTTTCCAATGATTTGACACCTAGTGTGGATTTTCTTGGACATCTAATCCAAGCTACTAGAGCAATATATTTTTGATGAATGATTCGACACCACAAACTGTCTTTGGAGAGAACATTCCAAAGAAACTTTGTTGGAAGCGACTTGCCAAATAGGTGTAGATTCTTAATACCCAATCCTCCAAATTTTTTGGGCCTTGCAAGTAGGTCCTAGCGAACCTAGTGAGCTCCCTTCTATTCCACACTGCTTTTCCAGAGGTAATTTGAAATCTTTTTAATCTTCGCCAAGACACCATTTGGAATCGATGCCAGTGTTAGTCGATAGACTGGTATAGCTTCAACCACTGACTTAATTAAAACTAATCTGACTCCCCTATAAATCCATCGAGAACACCAATGATGGATTCGACCTTCAATTCGAGTGGTCAACGATTTCTATTCTGAGTTTTTGTATCCATTTTACTTGATGAAATAACCTAGATATTTTAAACCAATCTCCCAGTTCTTGTGAGGAATGGAGAAAAGTCTATGTAGCAAGCCAACTATATTTTCATCAATCCCATACATACACATAGTGGTTTTTTTTGTATTTATGACCATACATGTTGCAGAAGTAAAAATATCAAGTATCCCCTTTAAAGCATGACCCTCCCATATGGTGCCCATACCAAAGAGGAGAATATCATCAACGGAGAGGAGATGAAATATTGTCAAATGACAATCAATTTTGACACCATTGATGAGGAGATGAGAGATTGTCAAATGACCATCAATTTTGACACCATCGATGATTCCTTGTGAATGAGCCTGGTGAAGTGTTCGACTCAACCCTTCTGCGACGAGTAAGAATAAATAAGGAGAAATAGGGTCTCCTTGTCATAGACCTTGAGAAGATTGAAAAAATGGAGATGTTGAACTATTTATTAGAATGACATGGTGGGGGTTACACAAGCCATCAACCATTTAACGACTTCATAGGAAAACCCTAAATGCAATAATAACAGTTCGAGAAAAGTCCAGGGGACATGGTCATACGCCTTGGACAAGTCAAGTTTGAGTACAAACGACGACAAACACTGAACTTTTATTGAATGCAAAGCTTCTTGCGCAGATCCTATGGCCTCGTGGATCAATCTGCCTTCGAGGAAGCCAAAATGCTTAGAGGTGATGTATTTCGACAAAAGAGGTTTAATCCTCATAGCCAATATCTTTGATATGATCTTGAATGCATAATTGCAAAGGGAAATTGGCCTAAAACTTTCAAAGGAGTCTGGCTTGTTCACTTTAGGGATTAAAGCAAGAAAGGTCGAATTGAGGACCCTTGGTATCCTTCCATACCGTGCAACCTCTTCTACCATTCGAAGCATATCAAGGCCCACTACGTCATAGAAATCTATAATAAGAGATTACCACCACCAATTATTCAGAGGAGATCTCCTTGAATAGTTGGGCATTTTCATCATCGTTAACCATTCTTGGAAAGAACGAGAGCAACCAAACCATGAAAACTTGTTAATTAATTGCTCGAGGAATCTTTGAGGTCCCAGATTGTATTTGTGATCTTTTTGTGATTAGCAAACTGTTGGAAATATTTAGTGTTTTGATCCTCAGAAGCAAGCCAAATAGCTCGACTCTTAATCATCTAATCTTTTTCTTGGTCCAGGAGCAATTTAACTTTCTTCAATTCCAGAGGTTTAATAGAGGAGGTGGCCTCCACAGTGAAGCTACCATCAACATAAGTCTCATACAGAACTTTTAATTCCTATTCTATGCTGTACAAGTTTCTTCCTTGAGCGAGATGCCTTTCACAGGCTTAAGAGATAAACTTTTCTTTTACTATTCTTAGAGATGCTACGAATTGAACACTTGCAGACTCGGGGTTCCCAAGATCATATTTTTTCCAATTTTTAGATACCAAGGATCTAAACTCCTCCGCAACCTAGGAAGGATTATACTTAAAGGAGTTTTTGACTTGTTTGATCCGTTACCTAACTCAAGCTAGATTGAAAAATAGAACAGTTGACCCAGCTCCTGTCTATGGACTATAGTACATAGTCTTGAAACAACGACAAATGTAGAAATTAGATCAAAAGAGGGTGCCTAGCTCGTTACCAGGCCCCTGGAAAACCCAAAAACATCCAAAGAAACAAAATACTAGTGAACAAACCACTGTTGCAAACTCTTTTATGCTGCGATACCATTTAACATCGATTCTTGTAGAAAAATAACAATAGGGTGATGAGAAGGAACTAAAAATTTGAGGGCTAATTGTTTGGCTTGACCCCCTAAGCCTCTCATGTTGAAAGAGAGAATCTTCATGGTTCAACTCCATGGGGGGTGTGCACTACTCTAAGTACCTCTTTAATGAGACGTTGTTTACCTTGGTTGACTTCACGAGCTTCCTTGGCTTGTGCCAATTTGAACGTCGCCTTTGAGACTACTGATTCTTTGAACAAATCTTGTCCCAACCCACCCGATTGACTGCTCTATTGAGAGAGGGAGGGAGGGCATGGCCGAAGGAGGTAATGACCTCCTCCTCAGCCTTTACTAGGGTTAGTTTTGGATTCCAATTCATTGGCTTCTAGTAAACTTCCTTTCGAGTCATCTGCCAGATTTACTACGTTCAAACTTGGTGGGAAAATGACATTGTCCATAGAGGATGTATCCTTAACCGGAGAATTATGGCTCGGGGACAACCATGTATCCTTAACCGGAGAATTATGGCTCGGGGACAACCTCACATCTTCCATCGAGGGAGAGCTAAGAGGCAAGGGAGTGGGAGAGCTAGAGCTAACTTTTCGAGACTCATCAAGTCGAGTATTGATCAGACTACCATCTGAGTGACCTACACTCTTTTTCCATGAAGATTCCAGATTTTTTAGCCGAGACGAGGAGAGGTCTAAGAGATCATCATACAAGGGAGTCGACGAATGTAAACCATCCAACGAAATATCCACCGCATCGACTTGAACCTCCTCCTTAGGGATGAACACGATAGTTAGGGTTTGTGTACCTGAGGTATCAAGAACCTTGCCACCTTTTGCAAGATGGGATATGCCATTGGTTGAACCGATAGAGGGAGTAGATTTGACCACAGGGCAAGGGGAGGCCCGAGGTTCCTTGACCCTCCACACTTTTCAGGGAAAAATTTTGTCACAGTATCAAACCGAATGTCCATACAAATGGCAACGAATGCGGTGGAAGGGAATATTTTCGTAGTCGAGAAGTTGGGTGAATTTGGTTGAACCCGCTTCTATCTCTAAGGATTCATAAAGGCCCACACCAACATCTAAATCCACTAGAATTTTGGCAACAAAATGTGCATTTGAAGATTTATAAGAGTTGTCTGCAAGGATGAACTTACCTAGTATATCGCCAATTTCCTTCCAGGATTTATCATTCCAGAATTCCATGGGCACTCGAGGTAGCCTAACCCATACTAGATTTGATTTCGCGAATTCCTCATGTGCATTAAACCCAGGGTGCTAGGGTTTTAGTGAGAGGATTGCTTTGTTAAAAATCCATTGTCCCCACAGAATAAACATGGCATCAACTTCAGAGTGGAAGATGAAACGTATCCATCCTCGCTCCAAGAGGTGGAAGGTTGGCCCTTTCTCCATATTAAAGCCCCAATGGGGCTGGATCCAAGTATTTAATGAATCAAGTCCCACCTTTCGACCCAAAATTTTTCCAACTAGAGTTTTGTCGAGGAGGAAAACCACTTGTTCCACTCGCACATCTTTTCCTACCATAAGAGAAATTCCTTTACCTTGGGATTTGACAACCTTCCTTTGCTTTTTCCGACTTTCTTCTACCACCTTTAGGTTCGAGTCATCACTCTGAACAGGTTTCTCATGGCTTTGAGCTGGAGCATCTTGATAGCGAAGGGTAGACTCATCCTTCTGTAATGTAGAAATCTCCTCTCCTTAGGCACCCTCTGGAAACTTCTCCTTCACAAAAAACAACTACGATGTAACCTCGACTGCAGACCACAGGGGAAATGAACAAGACTATCTCTGTCTCCCCGAGTCACATGATTTTGCGTGCAATCCACATGTTCGAAGATATCCTCTTTTGTTAGCGAGTCCTCGCTGTAATCCATGAAAGGCTCGTATTCACCCATAGTGATGTGTTGAAGTTGACAGGCCTGGCACCTTGACCAAACCCTACCTACGATCTCACCTACCAAAAAAACCCAATAAAGACCTACAAAAACCTTAGTGCGGAAAGTTTGCAGAAACCCTAAAGCCCCTCACATCATCAACCACAGAGCCATGGTTCCTACCCAACCAGAGTGGGCCTAATGGTTAAGAACATGTGTTTCCTCCTAAGAGGTCATAGGTTCAAATCCAAAGGGGGAAGAACATGTGTTTCCTCCTAAGAGGTCATAGGTTCAAATCCAAAGGGGGTATGGTATGTATACCTCCGTAGACTTTAGCAATCAAATCACTGCATGGAGGAAGTCCCTTGTCCCACAAACAAGGGGGTCTCAAACACCAATTTGGTGTTTGGCTTGGCTGTATACATGTTAGTTAATACATACAAGTTGAACTAAATATTAGTTAATACATACAAGTAAAGAAAACAATGAATGACAGAAACATACAAATAACATTAGCTTCATTTGAAAACACATTTATGTTAGTAAATGCAATGATGGTTCATAATTTATAATTACACCAAAGGCGTTTTTAAGGGGAGGTTCCTCGCCCAGTTTTCGTACTTTGTCAAGGGCCCCTGAAAGCATGCCACGTGTCAGTGTACTTAGAGTAATGTGGCATATATTTTCCTAATTTTAGTTTGTACTTATCTCCCTCGATTGTCCTGCTGCACCATCACCCTTATCCTTCCCTCGACTACCCTGTTGCACCGCCTTTGCACCATCTGGGTTTTTCAAGGATGAGGTCGTGAAGCATGAGGAGTTGTCACGGTTCACCTCGATTCAGCCCGCATCGAGCATAGTGTCTAGGTTGGAGGAGATTGCCAGGATGTTTCGGTTCAACTTCAAGAAGTCGAAGGACTGTAAGGTGAAGTTGCAGGGGTCGGAGCAAGGGCGGAAGGGGCATTTGTCTATTGATGTTGATATTTTTGAAGTCACTCCCTTGCTTTTTGTGGTGGAGCTTCACAAAACTAGCGACGATACGCTTGAGTACATTAAATTCTGCAGCCACGATCTGAGGCCCGGCCTCAAAGACATTGTGTGGACATGGGACGACAACAATTCATAGAAGTAATTGCATATATTCACTGTATATACTTCACGATCACTATTCAACTTACTTGTCTTTTTGTTCTTTTGGGAGTTATATGAGTAGCGGGGAGCGAGGCCACCTCTATGTAAAAATAGACCGACCTTTCAATTAAAATGGTATCGTCTTCTCGTTGTCTATGTGTGCGTCGAAAGGAAATTTGATTATTCTGGAAGTCCCAGTTACATGATGGCAATAGGTATGCACACGACAAAATTCTCACATATGTTGAAACACTTAAAAATGCATTTGTGTATTCTGAAAAAATTTGAAGATGCACTAATTCCTATAAAGAAGTGAGCGAATTCCGATCGGTATACCTGTTTTACTCACAATTCCAACAGACACAAAAGAATATGTGTGTTTGATAGATCAATGTAGAGGGTTGATGTATGTTCTCCTAGGGAAATTAGATTTAGCATGATTAGTAAATCTGTTGATTGAATGGAAACATTCACGATAGCAGGAATGTTCAATATTTCACTGCATCGGATCATCAAGATTTGGCCGAATCTCGTCAATGGTCTCCAACTTTGGCTTCCAGGATTTATAACCACTTAAAAAGCTTCGATAAATTTGATGGTAGAAGGCGTTGTTGCAGCCATGCATTGACTCGATGTTGAGAGCGAGAAGGAGAAGGAGACGGGTGAGTTAATGAAGAGTGGATCCATCTTGGAGGGAATGTAGTTGTTACTGCAAGTGTTGCAAAAGCTAAGTATAACAATAACAATTGTGTTAATAAGAATCCTGTGAGGTCTAATGGTTCATTGGGAAACTATTTTTGCGAGAAGGGGAATTTCACTTCCCAATTAAGAATGGTGTTGGCATTTAAAGAGCATTATAACTAGGAAAAGAGTTTACCTTCTTGGATTAGGACTGTTAATGGAGGTGTTAAGCAGGCAGTTGCAGAGTTTATACCTCGACTGGATCTCTCCTATGTTGGAAGTAGTTTTAATTCCATTAATTTATTCTCCAACCACTTCGGTTTTGGATCCCCAATAACAGTCATTCCAGGATCCGAGCAAAAGACGTCGTCAGATGATCAGGATGGTTGTTTTGGGTTTGCGACGAGTTTTAGGTGTGCAATTGTAATGGGTAGAATTATTAGTTGTGTTCTTATTTTCAACTAATTCTTGTGGTCATGTAAGCCTGTGAGGTTAATGGCAATTTTGTTTATTTTAAAATCCAGGCCTGCTACATCCACGATTCCGAGCAAGCGATCTTGTGCGCAATTGACCATTTTTTACGATGGAGTGGTGAAGGTCTTTGATGATATTCCTGCAGATTAGGTATGGCTATGGGGTTTCACACGGTTATGGGGTATAGAGGGACTTTAGATATTGGCAAGAATTACATTAGAATATGATGTCAACTGTTTGATTATACAGTCCAAGCCATAATGTTAATTGGCAGTAGTGAAAACTATTCTGGTTATCCACATGCTAAAGTCCAGAACAACACTCGTGGATCGCTCACTGAGCTGAAAATATCTCTTCATGTGATGAAGTTATCGAACAAATCAAGGATACATCACCAACCTAAAAAATTCATTAAAATTTTACCTATACAAACTCAACTCTTACATGTAAAATTGGTACTTGCCATATCATAATCTACCTATCTCATTGTTGAAGAAGTGTAAGGATTCCTATGAAAATACTCTTACATCTCTTCTTCCACTAGCCTTTTAATCTTTAATATTGTCTTACTATTGAAGAGGTGCTAGGATTTCTATCAAAAATATATTCTGGCATCTCTTCTTTCACTAACCTTGCAATCTTTATTTTTTTCTCATTATTGAAAGCTATCAAAATATATGCTTGCATCTCTTCTTCCACTTGCAATTTTTTTATTTTTTCTCTTTTTAAAACAGAGTCGAACCTGATTTTTGTCTCCTTGTTAAACAAAAGTTGACTTGATTTATCATGAATCCCTGAATTTATCAATTATCTTATTTATTCTTTTCGTGCAACTAAAATGGAATCTATGTTCAAATTGAATCACAAAACTTTTGTATTCTTCTTAGGATCGTAGCTACTGTCCAATGAATATTGTTATAATAAAAAATTCCCATCCATAGAAAGTTTTTTCAATAGAACACTCACACTATTCATTATTGCATTTATGATTATTCCTATTCTTCTCCAGTTATGGATGAACAATAACATACCTTCATTAGGGACACTGCAAGGAAAATAGGGGGTTGTGAAAGCACTTTTCCATGATCTACTTTTTAGTGGGGGATTTTAGTGAAATCGGGTAGTGAGTGCGCTAGTGAGTGAAAATTAAAAAAAAAAAATAGTGAACACACACTGTAGTTTTTTTCCAACATATATACCCATTATGTTGGGTGTTCCCTTCTCGGATTTAGTTTTTTTCCAACATATATACCCATTATGTTCGGTGTTCCCTTCCCGGATTTAGTTTTTTTTCAACATATATACCCATTTTGTTCGATGTTCCCTTCCCCCGATTCGGGGCTATGCTAGTTAAGACTATTTAAAGGGCCAAGTTAAAATAAGATGATTTTGTTTCAAAGTGCTCTCCAAGTTAACTAATCAAAATATCAGATATTGAACTTATTTGGATCAAACAAGTTGTAGAAACTTGTTTGCCTTTGACTAGTGCAATCAGTTAACGATAGAGTAAATTTCATCAATTTCCATTCTGGATGACATGCACTGCATACCTATCTTTGATGCTGCCACAACACGAGATAAAGCATACAGCAAACCTTGTATTTGGCATGGTTAATGTGAAGTCATCAACCATTTAATCATCCACTGACTCAATCATTGAATCGAAGTCCATGGCGCATTGAATTATTCAGCCAAATTATAATTGATGCCGACTCTGATTTTTATCAACTAAATGCACCTTTTCTACACCCCAGTAGCATGATATATAAACGTTGTATAAATGTTGAAAAACTAGGCCTTTTGAACTTGACCTGCAAAGAGCCCAACTTGTCCACTATTCTTCTATTTGAAATTCAAAACTGTTTGCATCCATTTTGGAATTACACTACTGAAATTCAATTCCCAATCGCTCACAATATTATGTTTTGCTTCAATGTAAAGGTGTTTTCCCACTCATCATTTTTGGCAGCAGATTGAACTGATGAGTTCGCTACCACAATAAATAAGTGAAAATAAACATGCTCTTGCTTACCTGTTCACTTAGGTCATCTGCATGGTAATATCTCGCGGTTGAAGATGTTCCTTGAATGGCACAACCAAGAAATTGTAGTAATACTACTTCGGTCTTTGGTTTTGAATTACACCCCAGATCAGTGCTGCCTACCCATTGATTTGGTGTTCTTTCAGAGCAAACAATATGCCACAGGTAGAGTTTCTTCCTAGGACTTTGATGTGACAGGTAGGGTAGGTGGAACTATACACATTTAGGGTAGGTGGAACCATACCTGCCTTGTTTCAATGGCTTGATCAACATGTGCAGCTTCCACATCTAGCTTTAATGACTCTCTTTCTTACAATTGTTTACCTCATCACTGCCAGTGTTTTAGCTTCCAACCTACAATTATTATTTACGTTTTGGTCTTTTTATGAGGATATTTGCTCGAAATCTGGCCAGAAATTGTTGTATCTGCAGATTTTAGTGGTTAATTATGTGGAATCTGAGTGCCCAGAGGGTTTTCCAACTCGCTGAATCCATTTCTGCATTAAGAAATGCAATTTAAAGAACAAAAAAATGTGATTTCATGCAGATTTATGTCACTGGATTCCGACGAAAAAAACAAAAATGTAGAAGAATTAGACGTCTTATTATTATATATCATCTGGTTTAGAGTGAAAAATTCCCAAGTTTTTATCTACAACCACATCTCTACTGATAGGTACCTTGTGTAAAAATGTTCAACAGTCTATAAGCCTTATCTTGTTTGCTATAGCTAAAGTCAAGTTTCCATTTCTTTTGCTGGAATAAACACACAAGTTATGGGACCAAATTTTTTCAAATGACCAACTTGTGGTTTTTCCTTGGACCATGCCAAGCCTCATTTTTGTTTGTTTGGGGGTGGGGGTGTGATGTTCCTCACTGCTTTTGTAGGACCTTTGATACAGTGCAATGTGTATTGTTTCTCCCCAAAATTTGCTCAGTGTAGCATTATACTTCAAAATGGATCTTACCATCTCAACAATTGTTTCGTTCTACCTATCAACACAATAACACAATTTTTGTTATGATGTATATGTATATGGTGTAGAAAATTTGATGTTGAATCCCTTTTCTTTTAACAAAAAGTAACATCTTGGAGAACTTTTATGCTCATTGCAGACTCATTTTCTATTGTTGTCTTAAATGCATAAAATCAGAAAATTATCGGATTTCTTCTTCAAGAACTAAACTCACATATCCCTAGAGAACTCATCAACAAAAAGTAACAAATAACTTGCATTGGATTCTGTGGGTCTCTGCATAGGTTCACAAAGGTCACAATGTACCAAATCCAACAATGCCTTAGCCCTCCAAGCTTTTCCATCTTTGATTGTCTTTTGTTGCTTGCTCACTACACATGTCTCAAATACTTCATCTTTGATTGTCTTTTGTTGCTTGCTCACTACACATGTCTCAAATACTTTCCCTCCCTTGTAGATTTGGTAATCTAAGTAGCGTTTTGTACTTTGTAAGGAAAGACATTGAAAATTGACATGCCCATACATTTGGTGCCATCATGAACTGCTGTTGTCGTTGCTACTTCCACTGCTAGTCACCAAAGCATCTTTGAACAACTTTCTAAAGCCTATTCTTTTACTCCTAATGCAAAATTTTCTATCTTTTCCACCACAAAACAATTATCACTTCCTCTAAAGATTACATCCAAATGTAGAAATTGATTCACTTAACAAGGTTTCTCTTTCAAGCTTGGAATGTGAATGACATTTTAAATATGAAAATTTTACTCCCTAATTTAATCTGAACATTGCCTCTTCCTTCTAGGGACATGGTTTGTGATCACCTAGAAACATTGAATCTCCCCTGAACTTTGTTTTCCACATACTCAACAAACCATTTAGATTGATTAGTCATGTGTTTTGAAGCTCCAAAATTGAAAAACCATACATATGATTTACCCTCTCTTTGAAAAGCAACAAAGACATAATATTTGTTTGCTTCTCACTGTTTTTGTATGTGACTACAAATCATACAATCTTTCCAAGCACTCAATATTCAAATGTCCTACTTTGTTACAATAATAACATTTTTAGTTCTCAATTTACTTTTACTCGTATTTGTACATGTAAATGTACTTTCATTGTTGCTTATTTTTTTTTCCTTTTGCTTCCCTTTATATTTCTCTGCAAAAGCATTCTCAAGAGGCACTGCTACTGCTTCCATGTTGCGTTTTCCACCTTTCCTTTTGTAACAACTGAGAGAACGTCTCGTAACTTGTGTTGGTATATTCAAAGTATTGCTAACAATTTCTACAATGTTCTTATCAACACAAACCTTTTAAGGTAGTTACTTAGTACACCACTTTTTTGAGACCTCAACTTTGTTTGATCAAAACTTTAGTTTAGAGAGTTCATCAAAATATTTAGATGTATATATGCTCTTTTTAAGATAAAAAAAATGTGTAGACGTGTATTACAACATGTTAGATTATAAAAAAGAATGTGTTGATGTTAAACTGTGCTAGTTTCT
>CBVK0101861289.1:0-15410 GCA_900067695.1 Picea abies | reverse complement strand
GCTCTTCCGATCTCACTAAGAAGAAGAGATAGGCCAATGGCAATGCCTGATCCAGCAGTGGAAAGAGAAATGCGTGAACTACGTGCCAGGATTGATGCCATGGAGATAGCACAGAGGCACATAGTCAATGATGGAGATATCAACGAGGTTGAGAGTGAAAATGAAGCTGGACATGGAGAAGAAGTTGCAGTCGAAGATGCTGTGGATGAACACCTATTCAAGGTTGTTGCAAGGATAGGTGCCAGAGAAAAAATGGACATTCTAGTATATGAAGGAAACCTAGATATTGAAGAGCTTCTAGACTGAATTGGAGCTCTAGATAAATATTTTCACTATGAGGATGTCGAGGAAGATAAGAAGTTCAAACATGTTGTCACAAGACTTAAAGGACATGCATCCTTATGGTGGGATGAATTGCAAGCTGACAGACGCTGTAAAGGCAAGAAGAAAATTAAGAGTTGGGATAGAATGGTTGCAAATATTAAGGTAAAATTCATACCCAAGGATTATCAAATCACTTTGTTTCAGAGAATGCTGAATTTGAGACAGAAGATGATGTCAGTGAAGGAGTACACTGAAGAGTTCTACACGATAAACATCAGAGAAGGTCATCGAGAAAGCGATGATGAAAAGGTTGCAAGGTATATGAATGGTCTGCGATATGACCTTCAAGATGAGATGAGCATGATGACCATCCGAATGGTGGAAGATGTTTATCAAATGGCTCTGAAATATGAAGAGAAGCTGAGCCGAAAACAAGGTCAAAGAGGTAGAGGTAGAATTCAAGCTAGAGGCAATGAAGTTGCCCAAGACAGAACTCAAAAATCTAAAGAAGAAGGGAAGAAACATCAAACTCAGACTGAGAGAGGGGGAAGCTCACAGAGAGGTCATTATGTCGATAGAAATACTTTTCCTCAAGCCAGAGGAAGAGGAAGAGGTAGAGATGGTGAAATAAAATGTTTTGTCTGTGGGAAAAATGGACATAAATCTTATGAGTGTCCAGATAAAAAGAAAAAAGGTGGTGAGACTCATATTGCCGAAGCTCAAAGATGGAATGTTGAGGCAGAAGATGCTGAGGGTGGAAGATCCTTGATGATGCGAAAAGTTCTCTTGAAGCCAGAGAAGGAGGCAAAGAACCTAGCTCAAAGGAACAGTATTTTTCGGACTGCTTGCAAGACCAAAGACAGGGTATGCAAATTCATCGTGGATAGTGGTAGCAAAGACAATCTCATTTATACAGAGATGGTAGAAAATATGGAGCTGGAGATTATTGAACATCCAAGCCCATACAGAGTTTCATGGCTACAAAAAGGACATCAGGTTAATGTCACTAAACAATGTCTAGTTGAATTTAAAATAGGAAGATATAAGGATGAAATACTATGTGATGTCATCCCCATGGATGTTTGTCATCTATTGTTGGGTAGACCATGGCAATATGACAAAAATGTGGTTCATGATGGGAGAAAGAACACATACACCCTGGAGAAGAATGGGAGAACTCACATGTTTCTTTCGATTACGGATAAAGAAATGAAACCAAAGGTAAGTAACACTATACTTCTCATGAGTGGGAAGGAACTTCTTACAGAGGTTAAGAAGAAGGAAGATATGAAATTCATTGTGGTCAGGAAGCCTAGAATTGTTTTAACCAGTACAAGAGTGGATGATTTACCAAAAGAAATCCAGAAGTTGCTGGAAGAGTTTACTAATATAGTAGTGGACGAACTACCTTGTTCGTTGCCACTGATCAGAAGTATAAGTCATCACATTGATCTCATACCTGGAGCCAGTTTACCAAACAAAGCAGCATATAGGTTGACACCGCAGGAGAATGAAGAAGTCAAGAAACAAGTCCAGGATTTAATGGACAAAGGATTGGTTCAGGAAAGCTTGAGTCCATGTGTTGTTCCAAGAGTGCTTAGCCCAAAGAAAGATGGAGGCTGGAGAATGTGTACAGACTCAAGAGTGATCAATAAGATTACCATCAGATACATATTTCCATTGCCAAGGATGGATGATTTGATGAATTTCTTAAGTGGGGCAAGATTCTTTTCAAAGACTGATTTGAAAAGCAGATGTCATCTAATTCATATGAGAGAAGGCGATGAATGGAAGACAAAATTCAAGACAAATGAAGGGCCGTATAAATGGCTTGTTATGCCATTTGGATTAACAAATGCACCCAGTACTTTCATGAGATTGATGAATGAAGTCCTAAAGGATTTCATCGGGAAATTTGTTATCGTATATCTTGATGATATATTGATTTTCAGCAAGACAGAAGCAGAACACTTGAAGCATTTGGCTATAGTGATGAGGAGATTACAACAAGAGAAGCTATTGATAAACATGAAGAAATAATCATTTATGAGGACATAACTCATCTATTTGGGTTTTGTTATCTCTGCAAATGAGTTGAAGATGGATCCGAATAAGGTGAATGCAATTAAGAATTGGCCATCACCGAAGAGTGTGTTTGAAGTTCAAAGCTTTCATGGATTGGCTAGCTTCTACAGGAAATTCATTCAAAATTTCAATGGAATTAGCGCACCGATGATGGACACGGTGAAGAAATGACATAAATCTTTTCATTGGATAAAGGAAGTAGAAAAAAGTTTCAACCTACTGAAAAAGAAGATCATGGAACAACCAATTCTGGTGTTGTTAGACTTTAGCAAGATGTTCCAAGTCAAGTGTGACACAAGTGGATTTGTAACTGAAGCAGTCTTAAGCCAAGATGACATACCGGTCGCATAGTTCAGTGAGAAACTGAATGAGGCAAAGGTTAAGTACTCCACATATGATAAGGAATTTTATGCAGTCATACAAGCACTGAAGAAGTGGAGGTACTACTTGGTTCCTAAGGAGTTTGTTTTGTACAACGATAATCACGCTTTGCAATTCGTGACTCATCATGATAAGTTAAACCAAAATCATGCAAAATGGGTTGAATACATGCAGAATTTCACTTTTGTAATTAAGCATATTTCTTGAACTACTATCAAAGTTGTTGATGCTTTGAGCAGAAAATGTTTGCTTGTGTAGGAGTTTATATCCAAAACTTTGGGTTTTGATAACCTCAAGGAGATGTACAAGGATGACCCAGATTTTAAAGAGGCGTATGAAGCATCTGAGAATCCAATTCTCAGGGACAAAAGCCAATGGAACAAACATATGATCCAGGATGGATTGTTATTCAGGGAAAATCAGTTATGTATTCCAAATTGCTCCATGAGGGAGAATTTGCTGAAAGAAAAACATAGTGGAGGATTGGCCGGACATTTTGGTCATGATAAGACATTCTCAAAATTTAATGGCTCATATTTTTGGCAGGGAATGAGGGCAGATGTAGAATTTGTCAACACACTAAAGGAAAGAGGCAGAATACAGGACTGTACCAGCCATTACCCATACCTGAGAGGCCATGGGATGCAGTGAGCATGGATTTTATATTGGGGATGCCAAGGACACAAAGAGGATTTGATTCAATCTTTGTAGTACTAGGTAGATTTTTAAAAATGGCACATTTTATACCATGCCAGAAAACCAACGACGCAACTCATATTGCGAACCTGTTTTTCAAAGAATTCATCAGACTTCATGGTTTTCCAAGGAGTATAGTTTTAGATCGTGATACCAAGTTCATGGGACACTTCTAGAGGACTTTATGGAAGAAGCTGGGGACAAATTTGTCATTTATCTTAGCATATCATCCTGAGACGGATGGGCAAAAAAAAGTTGTGAACAGAAGCTTAGGATATTTACTGAGGATCCTAGTGACTGAACACCACAGTCAGTGGGATCACATTCATCCATAGGCAGAATTTGCTTACAATGATTCATTCAATAGAAGCATAGGGCAGAGTCCATTCCAAATTATATATGGAATACAACCCAGAAGAGTATATAAATTGAAATATTCGGAACAAGCTGAATTCAGGAGTGCTAGTGTAGAGAACTTTGCAGAAGCGATGAAGGAGCTTCACAGTTGAGTCAGGGAGTGATTGTAGAACTCAAATCAAGAATACAAATGCATAGTAGATCAACATAGGCGAGAACTTCAATTTGAAGTTGGTGATCTGATTCTTGCACATATGAGGAAGGAGAGGTTCCCAAGGGGAACATATAACAAACTGAAGATAAAAACAATTGGACCATGCAGGGTCATAAGGAAATTTGGGGAAAACGCATATGAGAATGAATTACTCGATGGGATCAAAATTTCACTGATATTCAACATCTCAGATTTGTACCCTTACAAAGTTGAAGAAGCAGGAGAAGACAATGAACAAATAGAGGTTCAGTGGACTAAAAAAATGCCTATAGCTGAAAAGCCATAGATGGAAAGTATACTTGACAAGAGATTCAGCAAGAGGACTAGGAGAAAAGAGTATTTTGAATACTTGGTCAAGTGGAAGGGACATCCAATTGAAGATGCTAGCTGGGAAGATGAAGAAGAAATTTAGAAGCATGGACAGATCGTGCAAGAACTCATGAACATGAGTCCATGAAAATTTTCAAGTGAGGGAGTATGATGCAGGAGCATCGCCAGCAACAAGCGAGCATGAAGGCAGAAGACAGATGGGACAAGCGCCAATGCATTTCGCACATGTTGAAAGTGATTTTGAAAGTTTAAATGTGCAAATATTAATGTAATAGTTAAGGAGAGGTGTACTTGTGTATTGTAAACAAATCATGAATGATCCGCTCTCATCTATAGTAGGTAAAGGTATTGATGAGTAGTTAATGAAAGTAGTTAGGTTTGAATGTAGATTAGACAGTTTAGAGCGTAGGGGGGAAAACCGACTATAGACACCCTCATCTCATATCATTGTAACATTATCAATTATCAATTGTATCGATGACCATAGAGAAGAAGCAGAGAGTTGGGCAGAGTCCATTCCAAATTATATATGGAATGAAACCCAGAGGAGTATCTAAATTGAAAGATTCAGAACAAACTGAATTCGGGAGTGCTAGTGCAGAGACCTTTGCAGAAGTGATGAAGGAGCTTCACAGCCGAGTTAGGGAGCGATTGCAGAACTCAAATCAAGAATATAAGTGTAGAGTAGATCAACACAAGTGAGAACTTCAATTTGAAGTTGGTGATCTAATTCTTGCACATCTGAGGAAGAAGAGGTTCCCAAGGGGAACATATAACAAACTGAAGATAAAAATGATTGGACCATGCAAGGTCATAAGGAAATTTGGGGCAAACACATATGAGATTGAACAACCCGATGGGATTGAAATTTCACTGATATTCAACATCTCAGATTTGTACCCTTACAGAGCTGAAGAAGCAGGAGTAGACAGTGAACAGACAGAGGTTAAGTGGACTAAACAAATGCCTATAGCTGAAAATCCATAGATGGAAAGTATACTTGACAAGAGAATCAACAAGAGGACCAGGAGAAAAGAGTATTTTGAATACTTGGTCAAGTGGAAGGGACATCCAGTTGAAGATGCCAGCTGGGAAGATGAAGCAGAAATTCAAAAGCATGGAAAGACCGTGCAAGAACTCATGAACAAGAGTCCATGGAAATTTTCAAGTGAGGGAGTATGACGCAGGAGCATCGCCAACAACAAGGGAGCATGAAGGCAGAAGACAGATGGGACAAGCGCGAATGCATTTTGCACATGTTGAAAGTGATTTTGAAAGTTTAAATGCGCAAATATTAACGTAATAGTTAAGGAGAGGTATACTTGTGTATTGTAAACAGATCATGAGCGATCCGCTCTCATCTGTAGTAGGTAAAGGCATTGATGAGTAGTTAATGAAAGTAGGTAGGTTTGAATGCAGATTAGACAGTTTAGAGCGTAGGAGGTAAAAAAAACTATAGACACCTTCATCTCGTATCATTGTAGCATTATCAATTATCAATTGTATCAATGAGCATAGAGAAGAAGTAGAGAGCTGCGTAGAGAAGAACCCATGTACAAAAGTTCTGAATTAATATAGAGAGCTTTGATTCAGACTCATGGTGTTATGGTGCTTTCTGTGTATACATGCTAAATGATATGCTTATGGTTGTTTACTCTCTCTGTTATGCATTTGTTGTTATGCTGTGAATGTATGATTTCATATTTAATGTTTGAAGTCTGAGAGAGAGAGAGATAATGAGCTCCAATTGTTTCTCTTCCTGAGTGAGAGAAGTTCCTGCAAGGAGTGCCGTGAAGCATCCGCAAGGTGTGCGTTGAATGGGTTCAAAGTTTATCTCTGAAAGCTCAGGAAAGATACCATTGTTCTCATTTGAGAAGAAGTGTAAGTGAAGCACAGGAGTCGTGCAAGGTGTGCACAGGCTAGAAGATACCTTAGAAGTTATTAACTAAGGTTGACAGTTGAGAGACTGCTATCGCAGAAAGTGCACAGAGTCGAGAGAGTCAAATACTTAAAAGAATTTGAAGGATTGCCGCAAGGAGTGCATGTAGGAGTCTTTTTGGGGACTCGAGTTTGCAAAGATAGTTTAGGAGGGTTAGTGCCTTTGAAGTGTTCAAAGGACGATGAAGATCAAAATACTTCAAGGAAGACATGATCGAAGTTATCTCGCAAAATTTAAGTTCAGGAAAGAGGACGCAGATTCATCTCGAAGAAGCCATTGAGAAAGAATTGAATGGTCAGAATTCTTCGAGGAGAGCTCGCGAAGTTGCGAGGACCGTAGGATTTGATAGTGTTGCAAGGTGATTAAAGGTAAGTGAAACCCATCACCTTAGAATCTACAATTAACGGGAGCCGTTGATCGTGTTTTGAGTACACTTTTGGATCATATCGTGGACTCGGGGTTCGTAAGTATTGGAGGATAGACCAAATCCTTTGGTTGCATGAACTTGTGAGTAGCGAAAATATCTAGATCATTGGATCCAAGCACAAGGGAGCCATTGGATCAGGACCTGTTAGTTATATTGGGGTTCGTGAGTTCGGAGGTTGGGGAGAGTCACTTTCAACTGCAGAAGTCGTGAAGTGTCGAGTTGCAAGAGTGCGAAAAGGAAGTCAACCATCGCATCTCAGAGTTTCGCGAAGGAGGAGCACAAAGGCCCAACAACTCAAGTCGCGAAGTCATAAAGTGGCAAGAGCTAAAGGCACGCATAATCATGCATAGAACATCTATCAGGTGGGACCTGCGAGGTTGGTAGATGGCGTGATGATAAGAAGCACCGAAGAGACGGAGAAGAGGTGACAGGTGGTGGACACGTGTCGCCTGAAATGAGAGTCAACATCCTGTCAACTTCTTGCATCTCAAGATTTCGTAGAAGAAGAGCACGAGAGCTCGACATTCGAACTCACGAGATTGCGAGTTGTGATAAGCGCAAAAAGGTATTTGATTATCACCTCTCGGGGTTTCATAAGGAGAGGGTTCCAAGATTTGACACTCCAACTCGCGAGGTTGTGAGTTGCGAGAGGTGCTAGGTACTTAGCCCTAGCGAATGATTACGCATGGAGGATGCTGACAAAGAAGGAGCTATACTCATCTTGTGATCTCGGGTATCGGAGGTTAGAGAAAAGGAAGTTGAGGGACTTCGACTCGTGAACTTTTGAGTTGTGAGAGATGCCATTGTAAGGACCTATGGGTTCGTTGGAAGTTCCAGCGAGCAAAAAGAGAGCCGCTTCGGCTCAATGGGATTCAGAACGACGCTGAGCAGATCTCGGCCCGAGGGCAGGGGGTCTGCACCAGTGGTGGTATCAGAGCTTGAATTTGTTTTTATATTTCAAGTAGAGGAAGCGAGAAGGGAAAGGAGTACTCTGGTACACTTCAGTTGTGGTATCAGAAGCACAAAGAAAGTCTTTGCTTTCTATAGCAGAAGAAAGAGAAGTTTTTACAGCCATGCCGCTAAGAAGAAGAGACAGTTTAATGGCAAGGCCTGATCCAACAGTGGAAAGAGAAATACGTGAACTACATGCTAGGCTTGATGCCATGGAGATAGCATAGAGGCACACAGTCGACGCTGGAGATATCAGTGAGGCTGAGAGTGAAAATGAAGCTCGACATGGAGAATACATTGCAGTCGAAGATGTTGTGGATGAACGCCTATTTAGGGCTATTGCAAGGATAGGTGCTAGAGAAAAAATGGACATTCCAGTATATGAAAGAAACCTGAATGTTGAAGAGCTTCTAGATTGGATTAGAGCTCTAGATAAATATTTTGACTACGAGGATGTCGAGGAAGACAAGAAGGTCAAACATGTTGTCACAAGACTTAAAGGATATGTAGCCTTATGGTGGGATGAACTGCAAGCTGACAGATGCTGCAAAGGCAAGCAGAAAATTAAGAGTTGGGATAGAATGGTTGCAAATATGAAGGAAAAATTCATACCCAAGGATTATCAAATCACTTTGTTTCGGAGAATGTAGAATTTGAGACAAAAGATGATGTCAGTGAAGGAGTACACTGAAGAGTTCTATAGGATAAACATCAGAGAAGGTCATCGGGAAAATGATGATAAAAAGGTTGCAAGGTATATGAATGGTCTGCGATATGACATTCAAGATGAGATGAGCATGATGACCATCTGAACGGTTGAAGATGCTTATCAAATGGCTCTGAAAGCTAAAGAGAAGCTGAGCCGAAAACAAGGTCAAAGATGTCGAGGTAGAAGTCAAGCTAGAGGCAAAGCAGTTGCCCAAGAAAGAACTAAAAAATCTAAAGAAGAAGGGAAGAAACCTCAAACTCAGACTGAGAGAGGGGGAAGCTCACAGAGAAGTCCATATGCCGATAGAAATACTTTTCCTCGAGCCAGAGGAAGAGGAAGAGGTAGAGGCGGTGAAATAAAATGTTTTGTCTGTGGGAAAAATGGACATAAATCTTATGAGTGTCCGGATAAAAAGAAATAAGGTGGTGAGACTCACATTGTCGAAGCTCAAATATGGAATGTTGAGGCAGAATATGCTGAGGGTGGAAGATCCTTGATGATACAAAAAGTTCTTTTGAAGCCAGAGAAGGAGGCAGAGAACCCAGCCCAAAGGAACAGTCTTTTTCGGACTGCTTGCAAGACCAAAGACAGGGTATGCAAAGTCATTGTGGATAGTGGTAGCAAATACAATCTCATTTCTACAGAGATGGTAGAAAATATGGATCTGGAGACTATTGAAATCCAAGCCCATATAGAGTTTCATGGCTACAAAAAGGACATCAGGTAAATGTCACCAAACAATGTCTAGTTGAATTTAAAATAGGAGGATATAAGGATGAAATACTATGTGATTTCATCCCCATGGATGTTTTCCATCTATTGCTGGGTAGACCGTGGCAATGTGACAGAAATGTGGTTCATGATGGGAGAAAGAACACATACACCCTGGAGAAGAATGGGAGAACTCACATGTTGCTTCCGATTAAGGATAAGGAAATGAAACTAGAGGTAAGCAACACTGTACTTCTCATGAGTGGGAAGGAAATTCTTACAGAGGTTAAGAAGAAGGAATATATGAAATTCATTGTGGTCGGGAAGCCTAGAATTGTTTTAACCAGTACAAGAGTGGATGATTTACCAAATGAAATCCAGAAGTTGCTGGAAGAGTTTGCTGATATAGTAGTGGACAAACTACCTTGTTCGTTGCCACCGATCAGAAGTATAAGTCATCACATTGATCTCATACCTGGAGCCACTTTACCAAACAAAGAAGCATACAGGTTGACGCCGTAGGAGAATGAGGAAGTCAAGAGACAAGTCCGGGATTTAATGGACAAAGGATTGGTTTGAGAAATCTTGAGTCCATGTGTTGTTCCAACAGTGCTCAGCCCAAAGAAAGATGGAGGCTGGAGAATGTGTACAGACTCAAGAGTGATCAATAAGATTACCATCAGATATAGATTTCCATTGCCAAGGATGGATGATTTTATGGATTTCTTAAGTGGAGCAAGATTCTTTTCAAAGATTGATTTGAAAAGAGGATATCATCAAATTCATATGAGAGAAGGCGATGAATGGAAGACAACATTCAAGACGAATGAAGGGCTGTATGAATGGCTTGTTATTCCATTTGTCTTAACAAATGCGCCCAGTACTTTCATGAGATTGATGAATGAAGTCCTGAAGGATTTCATCGGGAAATTTGATATCGTATATCTTGATGATATATTGATTTTCAGCAAGACAGAAGCAGAACACTTGAAGCATTTGGCAACAGTGATGAGGAGATTACAGTAGGAGAAGTTGTTGATAAACATGAAGAAGACATGATTTATGAGGACATAACTCATCTATTTGGGTTTTGTTATCTCTGCAAATGAGTTGAAGATGGATCTGGATAAGGTGAATGCAATTAAGAATTGGCCATCACCGAAGAGTGTGTTTGAAGTTCTAAGCTTTCATGGATTGGCTAGTTTCTACAGGAAATTTATTCAAAATTTCAGTGGAATTAGCGCACCGATGATGGACACGATGAAAAAATGATATAAATATTTTCATTGGATAGAGGAAGCAGAAAAAAATTTCAACCTATTGAAGAAGAAGATCAAGGAACAAACAATTCTGGTGTTGTTAATGGACCGAATATATGATCCAGGATGGATTGTTATTCAGGGGCAATCAGCTATGTATTCCAAATTGCTCCATGAGGGAGAATTTGTTGAAAAAAAAACATAGTGGAGGATTGGCCAGACATTTTGGTCATGATAAGGAATTCTCAAAACTAAATGGCTCATATTTTTTGCCAGGAATGAGAGCAGATGTTAAGACACTTGTGGATAGATATAGAATTTGTCAACAAACTAAAGGAAAGAGGAAGAATACAAGACTGTACCAGCCATTAACCATACCTGAGAGGCCATGGGATGCAGTGAGCATGGATTTTATATTGGGGCTGCCAAGGACACAAAGAGGATTTGATTCAATCTTTGTAGTGGGAGACAGATTTTCAAAAATGGCACATTTTATACCATGCCAAAAAACCAACGACGCAACTCATATTGCAAACTTGTTTTTCAAAGAAGTCATCAGACTTCAAGGTTTTCCAAGGAGTATAGTTTCATATCAGGATACCAAGTTTGTGGGACACTTCTGGAGGACTTTATGGAAGAAGCCGGGGACAAATTTGTCATTTAGCTCAGCATATCATCCTCAGACGGATGGGTAAATAGAAGTTGTGAACAGAAGCTTGGGATATTTACTGAGGATCCTAGTGATTGAACACCACAGTCGGTGGGATCACATTCTGCCACATGCGGAATTTGCTTACAATTATTCATTCAACAGAAGCACAGGGCAGAGTCCATTCCAAATTATATATGGAATGCAACCCAGAGGAGTATCTAAATTGAAAGATTCGAAACAAGTTGAATTCAGGAGTGCTAGTGCAGAGAACTTTGCAGAAGTGATGAAGGAGCTTCACAGTTGAGTCAGGGAGCGATTGCAGAAATCAAATCAAGAATACAAGTGTAGAGCAGATCAACACAGGTGAGAACTTCAATTTGAAGTTGGTGATCTGATTCTTTCACATCTGAGGAAGAAGAGGTTCCCAAGGGGAACATATAACAAATTGAAGATGAAAATGATTGGATTATGCAGGGTCATAAGGAAATTTGGGGCAAACACATATGAGATTGAATTACCCGATGGGATTGGAATTTCCCCAATATTCAACATCTGAAATTTGTACCATTATAGAGATGAAAAAGCAGGAGGAGACAATGAAAAGACGAAGGTTCAATGGACTAAACAAATTCCTGTTGCTGAAAAGCCACAAATGGAAAGTATACTTGACAAGAGAGTCAGCAAGAGGACCAGGAGAAAAGAGTATTTTGAATACTTGGTCAAGTGGAAGGGACATCCAGTTGAAGATGTCAGCTAGGAAGATTAAGCAGAAATTTAGAAGCATGGATAGACTGTGCAAGAACTAATGAACAAGAGTCCATGAAAATTTTCAAGTGAGGGAGTATGATGCAGGAGCATCGCCAATAGCAAGCGAGCATGAAGGTAGAAGACAGATGGGATAAGCGCCAACGCATTTTGCACATGTTCAAAGTGCTTTTGAAATTTTAAATGTGCAAATATTAATGTAATAGTTAAGGAAAGGCGTACTTGTGTATTGTAAACAGATCATGAGCGATCCGCTCTCATCTGTAGTAGGTCAAGTGATCCAGATTATTTTCAGCATGAAATGAGATCGGAGATATAATAAAGAAATGCACAGAGATATCACAGATATTCAATAATATAACATAAATGTATCAAAGATGCAACCATAAACAAAGATATACAGTAATACACAATTTCTATTAATGAAAGAAATGTACAGAGACTATAAAAATACAGAGTGGAAGACTCGCTAGAATGGTGGCAGCTTATCTCTGAGAAGAGATGTGACAGCTACTCGCATTCGCAAGAAGATGATTACAATGAGGCTCTGAAGGAATTTTTACAATAAGAAGAAATGCCAAAAAAACCTAGACATCCGAAAACCTAACCCTGGGAGATGAAGCGCCAAAAGTAATGTGGGCCCCGTTTGGGTAAGTGAGTACATCAACTTCTCGGGGTTGTAACTTTTGCATATGATTTTCGTTTTAGGCGTGTGATAGCTCGTTGGAAAGGTATCGTCAAGGAGATTCATTTTGGGGGCTCAATTATGCATTTGTTTATCATTGAGAACCTAGATCTCGAAAAACCTTCATTTGGGCCCTCAAAATGGCCTCGAAAGTTAAAACCTGCTAAAAATAGTAAATTGCCAAAATTTCCAGAAATCCATTTTGATCCATTTGGAAAGGTTGGGTGGACAACGATATCCACTTGGATCAATCCTCCCTCCTTAGGAAGCAATGGTCTCCATTGCGTTGAGTTCCCGGGGGAGAGGGAAAATCATTTGTTGAATCTGCATCTTGGTGAGCTGCTTGTCTTGCTGGAGACGTCACGTTGCTCAGTTTGTGGAATTCTATCATGAACCTGTTGAGGTTGAGGCTGTTCAACAAGTCAAGATACATGAGAGGATGGTGTGCAGAAGGAATCTTTGTGCTTTGTTGCAACCTTGTCGACCTACTTCTATTGGATAGAAGGTGCTTGGGGCAAGGCTGTAGTGGTTGCAATGTCCTTTTGTTCTCCTTTTGAACAGATTGTGAAGACGTTGAATTTTGTAGTATGAGATACTACGTTGTGACACTTTTTAGGTTGAACAGTAGTCTGAAATACCTTTGGTATTCTGTAGAGATGACCCCCCAAAGTAATAATGACACTACGGGGTCGAGACTCATAAACAACATGGCGTCTCCACATATATGGTTGGCCCAAGAGCACATCATATACATCGAGTGGGGAAATATCACATAATACCTCATCCTTGAAGGGTTGGATCTCGTATGATAATCAACATTGTTGGCTGACACAGAGATCTCGTCCTTGGCGAAGCCACCTAATGTTGTATGGTTGCGGGTGTGGTCTTGTCGACATTCTCAACTATTTGATGACCTCTGCTAAGATGAGGTTCTTCTGGCTTCCACTATCAACAATAAAATTCAACGGGGTTCCCTTCACCCACATCTATGAATGAAAAGGGTGGTCCCCCTCTTCGGGATCTGTTGGTTCTTCTGGTTGAATTGTTGCGGTCGCGACAATAGCAGTGGGGTCTGCGTCAATGATCTGTCTTTTACCATTATTTTCAGAATCAGATCCTGAATCAAGGTTTGGATCCCTGTCTTTGATCTCAACCACCAATGAATGTTTTGAGCGACATTCATCGGTGTTGTGCCAGGGGATTTTGTGGAACTCGCACCATTTTTCAGTGTCCTTCTTTGTCTTCTTGTGACCCTTCTTTTCTTGTGTCTTGGACTGGTTTTCGGGAGACTGCTTGTTAGGGCCATCTTTTTCATACTTTTGTTTTTGCGGATTTGCAGACCCAAATTCCCGTTTGTTCTGGTTCTTAAATTTCTGCTCAATTTTAACAGCATATTGATAAGCAACACCGAGTGATGAGATGCCCAGAAAATCCATTTCAGTTTGGATGTATCTGTGTAGAGCCCCATGTTATTTTAGAACTAAATGTCACTCAGAGTCTTTGATACCCAGCTTGGTGCATAAGATATGGAAGGTATTGGTGAACTCCAGAACTGCTTGGCCCCTCTCTTGTCGCAGTGTGGTCCATCTCATGTACTGGTCCTCATAGTTTCCAACAGGGTAATACTGTTCTTTTACCACATCCACAAAAATTTCCCAAGTGGGATCAGCCCCATATATTCCAGACTCCTCTGTGGAACTTTTCTCCCAGTAAGTTTCCCACCAATGTTTGACATGAGAGAGAGCTTTAAGAAGTGCAAAGGTGATCTTTTCTTTGTTGGAAAAATTGTGAATAGGGAAATAACCTTCCAGCAGAGTTAACCATTTTTCTAGGGCTTCTGCATCTATCTGTCCTTCAAATATAGGAATATCAAAATTAACTTGTACCTTGAAAGACAAGGTGCCTCCAAAGTGGCCTCTTGATGAAGATGCACCTGATGCTATCGGCAAGCATTGAAGAATGTGGGCAAAATTCTCCATCATTTCATCCCTCTGTCGTGTGAGAGCTTGCTCAAGCAACAGATTGATAGGATCATCTGCTCCATCGTTTTTCTTTTCTTCCGCCATTGAGGGTTTCTTGGGTGTGTGAGAGTGATTGTCTTCAAGAGAGACAAGCTCGAGACCCAACTTGCTATACTCAAACCTAATTAGGGACATGCACTGAAAAAAATGATCAAGAGCAGCCTGCTCTAATACCACTGATCCAGATTATTTTCGGCGCGAAATGAGATTGGAGATATAATAAAGAAATGCACAGAGATATCATAGATATTCAATAATATAATAGAAATGTATCGAAGATGAAACCATAAAATAGATATACAGTAATACACGATTTCTATTAATGAAATAAATGTACAGAGACAGTAAAAATATAAAGTGGAAGACTCACTAGAATGGTGGCAGCTTATCTCTGAGAAGAGATGTGATGGCTACTTGCATTCGCAAGAAGATGATTACAATGAGGCTCTAAAGGCCTTTTTACAATAAGCAGGAATTCCAAAAACCCTAGACATCCAAAAACCTAACCCTGGGAGATGAAGTGCCAAAAGTCATGTGGGCCCCGTTTGGGTAAGTGAGTACATCAACTTCCCGGGGTTGTAACTTTTGCATACGATCTCCGTTTTAGGTGTGTGATAGCTCATTGGAAAGGTATCATTGAGGAGATTCATTTTGGGGTATCAATCATGCCTTTGAATATCATTGAGAACATTGATCTCGAAAAATCTTCATTTGGGCCCTCAAAATGGCCCCAGAAGTTAAAACCTGCTAAAAATAGTAAATTGCCAAAATTGCCAGAAAGCCATTTTTAGCCATTTGGAAAAGGTGGGTGGCCACCGATATCCACCTAGATCATAAAGGAATTGATGAGTAGTTAATGAAAGTAGGTAGGTTTGAATGCAGATTAGACAGTTTAGAGCGTAGG
>CBVK0101861270.1:0-11739 GCA_900067695.1 Picea abies | reverse complement strand
ACGGTGGCTCAAATATTCATGGATCAGGTCTTCAAGCTTCATGGCATGCCACACTCTATTGTTTCTGATCGTGGCCCAACTTTTACAAGCAATTTTTGGTAAGAACTGTTCAAGCTACAAGGCACCCAATTGCATCTCAGTACATCTTATCATCACCAGACTAATGGTCAAACATAAGTTGTCAACAAGTGTTTGGAAACATATTTAAGGTGTTTTTCGTCAGAAAAGAAAAATCAGTGGGCTCAATGGTTACCCCTAGCTGAATGGTGGTACAACACTTCATACCATATAGCTACATGCATGACTCCTTTTGAAGTGGTTTATGGACAGAAGCCACCTTCAGTTCTCTCATACTTACTTGGTGTCTCGAAGGTCTAGGCGGTTGAGCAAACACTTACAGTTCAAGAGGCTATTCTTCATACCCTCAAAGAGAATTTGGTCATGGAAAATAATTGCATGAAGCAACAAGCAGATCAAGGTCACTCTGAACATCAATTTGCAGAAGGGGATCAAGTGTTTTTCGAATGCAACCTTACAAGCAAGCTTCCCTCAAGGCTGAGCATTCTCAAAAGATAGCGCCGAAATTTTATGGTCCTTATATTGTTCTCAATCATGTGGTACAAGTAACCTATCAATTATCTTTGCCCATTCATTCGAAGCTACATCCTGTTTTTCATGTTTCATGCTTAATAAGGTGATTGGAACTAAGTGTCAAATTCAAACCAACCTTCCCGAGTTAGCCGAAGAAGGATACATTTGGTTACAACCACAAGTATTTTTGGACCAGTGTGAGTGCCACCTACGTCAGAGAACCATCTAGGAAGTGTTAGTCCAGTGGAAAGATACAACTCCAGTAGATGCCACTTGGGAACTGGCTACCATTCTGCAGCAATTTCCTCATCTCAAGCCTTGAGGACAAGGTTGTTTTTAAGGGGGAGGACATGTTAGGGTCCTAACCCACACATAGGTAGAACAATATATTTAGATGTAATAAAGGTCAATATTAATAATGCCTTTCAATAAAAATAGAATAAGTCAAATGTAAGAAGACCTAATAGAAGCTTCCGCTTCTAGAAGGATCTTCCTCTATATGCTTCTTTTGATAGGCATATTTAGTATAAATAGGATTCGAGGGTATGAGAACCCTAGCGTGGATATTATTGTAATAGAGCTTTTCTCAACGGGAGGTTGCCCCCTCGAAGAGGCTCGTGAACATTGCTTTCAGAATCAAAGTGTTATTTCTGTTGTTATTCTTATATCATTTCAGTGCTATTGTGGTGATTGTTCTGGTTATATTGTTGTTATTCTGCCATTTCTAGCATTTTATTTTTGTTCTGCATATTTTTAGATCGGGTATATTACACCGGATCGTAGTTGAGAGGATCAGAGCATTAGCTTTGGAATGTCAACAGCTTAGAAGTAGAATTGCGTAGACTAATGAGCGACTTACTGAGGACCCTGAATTGAAGACACTGGAGTCACAGCTCTAGGAAGCAAAGAAGCAACTAGTGATAGTACAGGAACAGTTGAAGCTCTTGTCAGTAGTTGAAATAATGAAAAGATCCAAGGAACAACGCACTACTCAACATTAGGTCCATACCATACAGAGAAAAGTCATGGAAGTGACTCAGAGGCTCCAACCAGTCCAGGACAAAGCTTGCCAATTTTTTGAGGAGATTGAAGGATGAGGAGCAAATATGGAACAAGTAGTCACTTCAGTAGAACAACCCTTAGAGGGACCTATGAAAGAAGAAGTTATTCAAGAGTTTGCTGAGTAGGAAGCCTTGGCAAAGCATTAGGTCGAAGCAGCTCGAGCCAGGCTCGAGGATTTTGAGGCAAAGCTACCCAGATTAGAGTGACTCGGGACGAGTCACAAGTGAGTATTGGGGGCATGTTGGCCCTTGAACAAGTTTTGGATATCCTTGGTCAGGTTTGAACTATTTTGGGACTTTGAAAGGATGTCAAAGGCAAAGTGCAAGTCAAAGCGAAGATCGCAGGATCTCGACCCCTTTTTAGGGATTTTTGGGTTTTGGGCTTATGTAACAGGTATGGAGATGTTAGCCCATGGGTTTACCCATCTTTAGGCCCATTTTTTAATGTATAAATAGAAATCTAGGCGATGTAAGTAGGTGCACAAGGGTGTGATGCTAAATGCTAAGAGCAAGTGAAGGCCAATGTGCTAAGTGAAAGTAATAGTTGTAAATGTTTTTGTGCATACTATGTGAGACTTGCAAGGCTAAGTGCAAGTGCCTGTAAGAAACTGTCTAAAGGCTTTGTGTTATAACCTAGCTTAGGGAAGGAGGATCTAGTGATGTGCATGCAAATCTCCTGTCCTATGTGGATTAGGACCTTTTGATGTTATGCGCATGTATAAGATTGGCAGAAGACAATAACGAGAAGAAGAGTTGGTGGAAGTATCCCCGGGTTAGGGGTGAACCATGTATATCTTGTGTTGTAGTTGCTTTGTGCATTATGGTTGTTTTATGGCTCATATGATTTATGCTTAGTGTAGTAATGTATGTTTAGATGTATCTGATATGATAGCTTAGTGCTTGGTGATGTGAATAAGATGTTATAATTGATCTATGTTAATGTGTTTAGTGCTTGAATGTGTTGAATCTTGTTGAATATTGTGTTGTGCTGCAATTAGGGTTTATATGCATTGTAGACAAAGGCTAAGTACTAATGAATGACAACTGCTAAGTGCTCTGTTAAGGTGTTGTAATCACAGATCTATGTCCCAGCTAAGGTTGCAGACACTAGAGTCCTGCAACCACCCCTGCCTCTACCTCGGGTGAGACTTCATCTACTTTGCAGGTGTTGCTGAAAGGGATGGTAGTTAGGGTTTTATTGGTGCATTGTTGAAGCATTGAACCCCGAGTTTTCCCCTGTTCCAACATGAACATACATTTTCTGTGAGTTCACAGTAGTGGCAGGAGGGAAAATGGTCTAGGACAATCATTCTTCTAGGATGTATGTTCGGATTAGAATAATAGTCTTTGTATCCCATGGAGTGGATTCCAGCATATGTTGGAACATTTATTCTTCTAGGACATATGGTTGGATTAGAATAATGGTTCTTGTATCACTCTGTGGAGTGACTGACTTATTCAACATCATGCCCAATTACTGAGATGGAGTATGGCTTTGAGAGATGATGAAATTGATGCTATCAGATGATACTGATAGTGATGATGTTTCTCATGAGTTTATCTATGTGATCATGAGATAGCGTATGTGGCTATGATGATTCTACTGGTTGAATAGTCTATTTTTGCTCAAGACCATTTCCTTTAATACCTCCCTAGATAGGAAGGAGTGTTGATATTATGGTAGTTGCAGGAGGTATTAACCTCCACATGTAGCCTTTGACAAGACTAGAATATTTTGGGAAGCAAGAGAAACCCTAAAACGTTGGATAATAACCCTAGAAGACAAGTCAGGTCAAGAGAATATTTAATATTGAGTTATTAGCCTCTAGAAAGAGAAGTTGGCCCAGTCAATTGAGATAGAGCAATATAAATAGAGGGTGCTAGAGCTCATTTTTCACTCTCATTATCACAATTTCATAAGACGAGTGGTGCACAAGTTTGGAGAGGGAGTGCAGTTGCAGCTGCTAGAACTGGATTTTGGATTTTGGTTGGAATTTCTCTTGGTTATGTCTTGTACTTTCTGATTGGCCTTTGATTATTCTTTCTTGTTGCGCTAGCCTTGGAGAAAGATGCACTACCTTGGTTGGCTATTGTTCTACTTCCAAAATTATTCTATCTGTCAAGGTTAAGGTGCTCGGGGGTGCCCATTGTGCCTATGGTTGGGTGAAAATATTGCTATATTGTCTATGGAAAAACGAGCAAATCTTTTTATTTATATCATTGTTTACTACATAATTCAACAAATATCCAAGTGCCTTGAATCCAACCAAGGATTTCCATCAAATTTTGGGACATGGATAAATATATCAATAGAGAGAATATGTGAATATGTTAGAACACATGATATATCCAAAAAATATATATACATTTTCATGGAATGTTATCATTTTAGAAGCCATACTTGAAACATACAAGGTGATGATTTATTGAAATTAAATAATTTCATACCAATCATACAAATACCAAATATGTGGAGTCACAAATATACTTTGATGATTAAGTGAAATTGAGTTCATAAATAACTTTCCTATATCTTGAATTAACTCAAGCCCCAAGTCATTATTATCTTAGTTTAATAATGAGCATTACTTCTTGTAATGTATTTCTTAGTTAGATTTCTTTAGGTGGAGTCATGATCAAATATATTTAATCTAGCATTCAAACACACTCATCAAAATATTCACATACTAAGAATTCCCCAAAAATATTAGAGTGATGGAATTTATCCCTAGTAATGGTGCCAAAATTTTATTGCCTAAACTACCATCCAACTAGAAAGTCCAATTATAGATGCTACCTTAGGATAATAGACATGAACTGTGCTATTGTTAACTCAACACAATTTCCCCTTCACTTTTGGCTAGCTCTCAAAGGATAATGGGGAATCCCTAATCTATTATTAAGAGAGCTTAAATAAATCTCAACTTATGATTTAAATAATGAAAGGAAAAATTTACTTAAATGAATCCCATAAAGTACACAAGTGATTCAATGATTTAAGATAAGAGTTCAAGATAAAGAGAATAAACCACAATGATATGATTCAATGCTTTAAGATAAGACTTCGAGATAAAGAGAATAAACCACAATGATCCACTTAGATAATTTTATGAGTTAGAAATGTGTGTTTTAGTATCAAATCTGAGTTATAAATTATACAAGAATGAAAACTTGGAGTTGCAATAAGTTGATTAACAGTCCACGATAATAACCACTTAGAAGCAACAACTAGGAAAATAAATTATTCTAAGCTAAATGAAAGAGATGTAATTCTTCAACACCAAATGACCTTAGGTGATATGATTTTAAGTGCATGTCAATTATGTGAATGAAACCACATCTCTACCACAAGAGATGTAATTGTTCAACACCAAATGACATTAGATGATATATTTTTAAGTGCATTTCAATTATGTGCTTCGTTGAGGGAAATTCTAAGGTGAGACTTGGGTTATCCTTAATCTCCAAATACGTTTTATAAGTGACTTTATCTAGAATTCCAGATTTGGGATTTGATAGATATCAACTCAATGTCTTGGATTGTAAGTTAGGGTTTTAATATTTACAATGAAAATAATAACTCAAATTACTTTAAATGAAGTCCACAATAAGTAAGTCATTGTAAAATAAAAAGAACTTGAATCACAAGGTAATTTTGCATTAAGGCTCGTCAAGATTATCTTATTAAGGCTTCTCAAGATTATCTTAGAATTTATCAAGAAAATGTTTAAGTTTGATATATGCAAGTAATATCAACTTAAAGATGATTTCACAACTAGAAAAGAAGATAAGATTTGACAAAACCTTTATTATATGAAATTAATGCTAAGTCTAGTAATAGATATTCTTTATATGGATAACCTAGACTTAAGGTTTAGGTAAATATGGTTTTTTTAATCTTTTTATGCAATTTCCATATTGACATAAACAATGAAAACAACCCAAACAATGATAAATGATAAATGAACTTTAGTTGCATAATTTTAAGGGGTTGATTTGTCTCTTAAGGTTTTAAATTATAAAATTAAGATTAAACTCTAACCTATGCTAGTTTAGAAAATAAAATAAGCAATTAAGTTAGTGATAGATTAGAAAAAAAATCTAACTTATGATTTTCAATGGTTTTTTCTCAATTTGTTTTGCAAAAAAAAATTGGTATCTTGTAATTTTTAGTTGATTGATGGAACAAAACAAGTACCTTACCCAACTAGGGCTTATAGAGTCAACCAAAAAACCCTTATTCAAATACACTTATTGTATCTAAGGAATAGGATGATGAGACTAGAACCAAAAAAGGTAAAATAGTTGCATATCTAATCAAGATAAACAATGAAGATCAATCCTTCAAGAATACTAGAGTATTTACTCCAAAATTAGTGAATACTCTGGTATTTACTCATTTTGAAGGAGAGTATTTACTCCAAAATGTCTTCCTTCCAAGTGGTAGCCTCACCCTTCAATGGCTCAAGCTTGTTAGCTTGTCGAAGAGTTTCAAGCATTCACAATCAATCTTTATGCACCAAATAGTAACCAAGATAGAAGAGTTTCAAGTGTTGACACCAAATCGAATCAATAAATAGATGTTCAACAAATTTTCATTTTCAATAGCCAACAACAACAACTATAAGTGTGAGGGGGAGCCTATATAAAAGAGACTTCAACAACCCTCTTATTACAATAATGTTTTCATGTCCTTAAATCTAGCCTAGGATATTTCACAATGGACTTGTCGTCCAACTAATTATGAAGACAAAGTCAAATAATACAAAAAATACAAAAGTAGATGTGCCAGATGTACAAGACCCCCCCAAGACAGGTAGGTGCCCCACCTAAATTGTTAATGTGAAGTCAAGGGAGCCCAATGGCCATCCATAATGCAAGGTAACATCCTCTAGAAACCTCTCCAATGAAGATAGACCCACCAAATATACCAACAACTATGCTCAAGATAAGGAAGATCCACATGCATGGCACATGGGAGGCTCCAAGAGGGGGTGACTCACCTAAAAAGAACTCTAGCAATCATATGAGAGGTCTCAAATGCACATTATCCTCCTCAAATCATGTCGACCATATCCTCAAGTCAAGGGAGGCCCAAGAAGATCCACATGTGTCAAACAAATGTCTGAATGTTTAAGTAACGCATCAACCAGGGTGGATGTCGCATCAAATTGTGTGACACATGCCTTCAAATGTGTGAAATGGTTTAGCACTCCAAGATCTATGATGCGGCATGGAATGTATATTTCAGGTGCATGATGAAGGGACCTTAATTTCCTAGGATGTTGTGATCAATGCCTAGAGAGTTGGGAAAATACCTTGAGACTTGTGATTATCCATTGGGAGTTACGTCTCCACATGAAATGTGTAGAGTGACCTCAAGTGAAGGATACATATCAAGAATCCCCAAAATGCTAGGGAGATGATTTCCTAAGTCAAAGTGTAACAAATACATAGGGAGATCCATGCTTAAGCATAAGATAAGTATGTTTTATAGGCATAACAACCTTTACAGTATATGAACAACACTTTTACATAAGGGTAAAGAGAAAAAATCTAAAGGTTTCCTAAGTCATATGTCTTAGTAGATCCACTCCAAGACCCCTACACACCCACCTAGACTATAAATCACTTCTACAATGAGGTACAATGAAAGTGAAACTGAAGGGTAACAATTCTCAATGAAGGTGCTCACATGACATGGTGTGGTGCAGAGAGGAGAGTTATAGGGAGATTGGGAACACCGTTGAACTTGAAAGCTAAAATTGCGTGGCAGACAACAATTGGAGGCCTATAAATTGTGATATGCGAGTCGCCCGTAGTCAGCCTCTCCGTTCAATAAGTTGCTGCTGCATTTACAATTGATAAGTATTCCAATTCGAAATACGTATTCCGCTGCCTGAGTATGAACATTTTAACTATAGCTTGTGACGCAATTTCTTCATTTCGATTTCCTCGTTTCTTTTTCAAACGGCGTTGTAACTAGTTTTGTTGGAAATTTATAAGAGGATTGACAAACCCTGCTAATTTGAATTTCTAAAAATTGAAAAATTCTTTGCATGTGACTAATTAAGTCTGTTTTCTGTCATAGATTATATTAATTTATAATTCATCATTATAGAAAGTCATTGTTGCTTGATTATACTAATTTATAATTCAGCATTATAGAAAGTCATTGTTGCTTGATTATTCCGAGTGTGTTTCCTTCTTACTCATCGATCGATTGATTGATAACAATAATGTAAACAATCATTATATTTTAAAGCATTCTTTTGAATACTAGACAATATCTGAATTTGGCCCATATTCTATAAACTTTTTGGAAATAATCTCTCTAGAGTTGTGAGAGTGAGAGTGAGAGTGAGAGTATTACACAAACCAAAATTGTAATTGAGCGATACTTATTAAACAATGAAATATAGTATTTATAAATAAAAGAAGCTGTGTCTCAAGATAGACAAACTACCTTGATCACACAATCTACTTGGTTGAGCAAATATCTCAACATCACACCATTCTAGGATAGATATAGTTGGAGAGAATTTCTCAAATCCAAGTAGATCTAACCACCTCCTACAACCTAGGAAGCATACTTTAAGTAGAGACCAACTCTACCTAATCATGACCAATAATCATTATAATCAGATATATGATCACACTTAAGACAAGTGGTAGTTACATATTCCAACACTCCCCCTTAATGACTATTTTTCTTTATCTTCGTCAGGTCAGATCTTCATCATCACCACTCCACTGAATCGAAGCACCTCCTAATTAGAGAAGTTTATGTCAGGTCCAACCTGGTACTTTATCTTCGTACCTTGATCATGCATCATCAAACTGTCAAAGTCCACATAAAGAAATCAAAGTCCACATAAAGAAACAAACATCCATCGGAATGCATGGACATCTAACTGTTGCAACCGTCGATTTACTAGAATTTCCTTCATGTACATGGTTCATTCAACCTCTTGATGAATTCCCCTTGAATGTAAAACTCATGGTTTCTAGGCACCTCCCAGAGTCCACTCATTGAGCATTTAACCGACCTGTGACATTGGCTCACTCCTACAAGTGCTAAAGAGTTTTATCAAAGAGGTTTTTGCACTACAAATCAATAGGGATACATGACAAAGAGGTATGCATGCCTAATCAGGTCTTAGGTCTTACAAGGATACACCATTTATATGTTACATAGATACAAGTACATACATTAGATACTCCATCCCATGGAGATACCATGTACAAGATCAAACATTTCAAGGACCAATACATCGAATCAATTACATCATAGACTTGTTACAAAAGTGTGACTCACATTAACATATGATCATGAATTTGTTTTATTCAACACAATTGACACAATTTGCCTTGTTTGTCCACAATCATTTCACTTATGTTGCTTCCACACGATTTCTACTGTCATCAACCAATCCTTTGGACTAAACTCTATGTTGTTATCCAAAACAACATATTTGTTCTTCCTTCTTATCATTCCAACTCAAGCTTATGTATGACATCAAATCATGGTTTCTCCAGTGAAAACAATGCAACTTGCTTCCATTGTGGAACCAAAAAATGTTCATGCTCCTCCATTCGCTTATAGAATTGTCGAACTCATACCAGCTTAGAATCAACAATACCTTTGGACTAAACATTGGTACCATGACTATAAAGATTGAGCAACTGGCCATCCTATGGACATGCCTCCATCTACCAAGACACCTAGGTACCCAACCAAATTGTTGGCTGGCTCACTAGGAAAACAGTCTGGTAGTTAAACCTTCCTTTCCAACTACCACACCCTTTACCAAGCAAACTAAAGAATGGTTTTACATCACAAAATATTACCAAGTATCTTTGTCTTCATCATCGGTATCTAGATTTACTAATGGTCTTGGATATCCGTTCAATTTTCATCTTCCTTACTTCACTTTGTCGTTGTTAGAATAATTAATTATAAAAAAATGCATTCACATATTGAGTTGCCTAAGGTCAATATAGGCTCAATATGTCTCGTCTACAAATCCCAAGAAAAATTTAAGGACAATTTAATTTCTTACCATGCAAATGCCAATCATACCACAAGAAATCAACACAACTAGTTTTCAACCTCTCATCAATGGTAGTTATGACATCCACTCTTTTCCATGTTTTGTTCGTCGCTCACAGTTATGAAGTCCGCACTAGAGCAACTCGATCATCACGTTGCACACTGTCCTAGTAACGCTTTTGGTCCAAGGAGCTTTCTTTTCCTTTATCACTAATACCATTGGGTTGACTTAATCTTGTAAAATACCAACCATAGATAGAGCCTTGTTGTGCATGAGGATGATGTATCCCAGCTCGAGCTAATCTTCAGTTCTGTATGCAGGCAGAGTAGCTACACAAGAGGGATTTTCTTTCAACGATCTAGGGGGAAGTAAGATAACAGATCCTTTCAGGGTGAAAACTCCTCCATGATGGCAGGTATTATTCTCAATAGCGAGTGCATCCTTTTATTTCTTCCTCAGAAGACTCTTCTACTCACAGGTCTCTCATATTATGACACAAAACAGGTCAATTACCGAGAACTGCTTATCCAAGGTTATTAGAACCACTTCTCTTATACAATGCCTTTGCTTTGCATTATATCTGTTGGGCAGCGGAAGTTAAAAATAACATCTACAAAGCATAAAACCGAGAACAAAAACCCAAAAAAAACAACAATCACACAATTGATAGAGTTATTTATATGGAAATCCAATGAGGTAAAAAACCACGGAAATGATAATCGGTATTCTTGTATTCAAGGGAGAATTACAATAGCCAACCTAGGAATACAACCATTCTCTCCTCTCATACACACAACACCTCAGTATTGTGTCTTACTCTCACACACTCACTACAAATTGCACTCTTACCTCTATGGGTATGCTCGCATATATAACATCTATCACTCAGTTACACAAACCGATCATGAATAAATAACATAGTTACATGAATAATTCATAAATAGCTTGCATGCAAGCACATTAACATAGTTTCATGCATGTGCATGTGACCGCATGAGGAAATTTGCTTAACATGGCTGCATGCATGTGCATGTGACCTTGACAACAATTTACCTGATATACCATGCCTTTAATTAATTCATCACCTTTTCTGCAAGCCAAGAGAAGTCAAACACCATCACAACTCCGCAACTTATTTGACAATACTGTTACGTGAACATGCCTACATGATTCACTCCAGCATGGACCATTCTGTCTCCATAAATAACATGTCTGATAAACCAATGCACTTATCCAAATCTCATAAATCATATACACAGACCAAATCACCGCAACCACTATAGGTGATACTTGTGCTTATGTGTTTGAAGCACCCATTTCCATGCTCTTGACTTGGTTTTACCATGTGTATACTAACAATACCAACTGCATGTGAAATGTTGACCATTTCTTCATCACAATCATCAAACTTCCTAATAGCATATAATAATTGAGACATATAACCTTTTTTTTCATCATCAATTAGGACATAAAATTGAAGAGAACTTACAATGGAAAGCCAAATGGATTTTACCAGTTTCACATTATTTATAACTAATTTCCTAAGTATCGTCACCACATACTTATGTTGTGATAACCAAGCTTACCATATTTCCTATCTTTGTGTATTTCCATGCCCAAGATTTATTTTGTTGCTCACAGATCCTTCATAACAAACGTCCTAACCAACTGAGCCAACCTGTTTATCTCAACCATGCTTGTGCTTGCAACAAGAATAACATATAACGCCAAGATAATGAATATATCATAAACACAATGGTTATACTCACTTCTTGTAAAATTTGGCTCACCATGAAGGAATCAAACATCTTGTACCATTTGCCTAGCATGCTTCAGGCGATACAATGATTTTTGAGTTTGCAAACAAATCTTTTGTTGTGATTATGAACTAACCGTTCTTCTTGTTCCATATACATCCCCTTCGGGGATGATTTTAAGGATGGAAATTTATTTTAAAATGTAGAAACCTTGGCGAATCTTACTAATTCCTCATATGCCAACTATAAATGTTTGGCGATGTTTTTGTAAAAATA
>CBVK0101860226.1:0-19448 GCA_900067695.1 Picea abies | reverse complement strand
GCACCAAATCCCTGGTTTCTCTAGCACCCACTAGAAGGAAGCACCAACTCTCTAATTGTTCTAGCACCAACTGGATTGAAGCACCAACTTCCATTCACATAGTCACCAACCTATATAATAGGGAACAACAGTTCTCCCTTGCACCACCCTACCACTCTGGTATTTCTGGCTGCAACCAGATGGAAGCTACAACTCCCTGTTTTCAAGAATCCACTTGAAACTCTAAGGACACCATTCCTCCCTAGTACCTCCCTACCACCCTGAAATATAAATCCTTGCTTGTTGTAATCTATTACAATGAGACAATGTTTATCAATGGCTTACCAGTCACTTCGTTTTTCTGCTACACTACTCTGCTCTGCCTGCATCAATGTCTCTATGCTCACATCTTATTGAGATTTTTGATCTTCTGCTCTGTCTCTGCATGCACACCTCAACTTTCTTTTACTGTCTCAGATATGCATCTTTGTTCCTTGCTTCTGTTGCACTTTATGCTCTGCATCTTATTTCCAGTCTGTGTGCTATGCCTCTTCTGTGTGTTTCATCTCCTGCACACAGCATGCTTCTTCTTGCATGAATCACTCTCAATAGAAACCCCCATCTCTTCCTTGTTTTTCATTTTTATAGTCTTTGTGCACCTTCTTCATTCTTTATGTGCTATGCCACTACATACTCTTCATTGCGTCACTATTCTCCCTATGGGTCATTCTCTACAACTTTTTTTTTCCCTTCTACATAGCTCGACCGTAGAATTACATCACTTCCCTATTCTGCATGCTTTCCTCTTGTCGAGTCATCTCCTGATCATCATCAAAACTCTTCATCTTCTCTAGCAGTTAGCTTCATGCGTTCATCATCACTAGCCATTATACTGAGATTTTTTGGCTTCACTGGCTGTAATAGTCTTCGACGCTTTTCCATCTATCAATAGCCTCTATGATGAGTCTACACTCCACCAGAAGTTACCTAGAGACTCTTTGGCTCCTCTGGAAGTCACCCTACAATTCCTCGAATTCTCTGGCAGACAGAGTCACTTTGTTCTGGCAGTTACTAAGAAAATATTTGTGTGTTCATCCCTTGGCGCCTTTTCCTTCTCTGAGAAATCTGCACAGTGGGTGCTATATTTTTTGGCTAATCCCTTTCTTTTCATGTGACCACCACTGGTGACCATATGCCTATCCAACAGTCATTTCACGATTTCACATTCCAGGATATCCAGCTACGAGTTGCCTTGATCTTCCCAACTCGCGAAACTCTAAAATGGAGCCTAACGTTGCTAGCTCCTTCCCCAATCTTCCACTGATGTGACCACAACCCTATTCGAAAAGGCATTTTGCGATTTCGCGATCTTTGATGTGGAGCCTAGCGACGTGCTAGCTCTTCCCTTAATCCCTCGATGATGCGACCTCCAGCTCTGACCAAGGGCCAAGCAAAAAGGTGCTTTGTGATTTTGCATATCGTGATTTCCTGCTGTGAATTTCCTCGAAAATCCCAACTCGCGAAACTCCAAAATACTCCAGATCAATGGTCCACGCTCTCCCTTTGATCGACGGCTTAGATTAAGCTGTGGTTTCACGTTTCGTGATTTCAAAGGTTAGAGCACCTCATTTCTTTGACTTTTCAGTCAGTGAAATGTTGGTCTCTTGCCACGTGTCCTCTACATCCAATGGCTCACGACATTCCTCGATCTAATGGTCTAGATCAATCCTCGATCCAATGGTCCAAATCTTATCATGATTTCCCATTTCACGGAGTTGGAGGATGGCTCCGACCTATTCTCTTGATTCCCTATTTCCCGATATCCATGAGTGCTATATCAATGTTCCATGATCATCTGTGATCCGATGGCCCAGATCATTTTGGGATTTCGTATTTTGCAAAGTTGGAGGACTGCTCACCTCCATTCTTTTGATTCATGAATCTGCGATGTTGCGCATCTGCTACCACGTATCCTCCTCGACGATGGATGATCCCTGCTTCTTTTGGTACTTTGTAAGCCTTCTTCACCTCACACTTTAAAGGTTGTGCACATTTTTCTGGATCCAACGACGATCGATCCTCGCACTTAGATCCAATGTCCATTATCACTCCTCCTCCTGAGCAGACGCTTCCTCCTGAATTTGAAGAATTTCTAATTGTAAAGGGATCTGCGAGTCCAGGTGACTTTGGGTCTCATTTGCGTTTTTGAGAATGCTATTTCTCCCAAGATTTGATCTCTTCATAATTTTTTCTCATTCACATGATCTTACGTTGTTCCTGTTTTTCCATAGATGCACACTTTGATCTTGTCATCATTGACAAGCACACTCTACCTATAAACATGCCAACATGTGACAACCTAGAAAATCCCATGCAGTGGACACTTTTGGCTTGTGATCTTCAAGATTATATCGAAGCAGTAAAAAAGTGTCATCCTTGTCATATTTTTACTAGAAAAATGTGTGTGCCTCCAACTCATTTTATTCCCTTCATCACTGTTGGCCCCTTCACTAAGTGGAGAGTGGATTCTATGACATGTCACTCAGCTTTGGTTAGGGGGAATAAATCCAGCATTGTGACAGTTGACTACTTCATGAAGTGGGTAGAATCCATGTGTACATTTTCCAACAATGGTGAGACAAAAACACTTTTCATATTCAATCAGGTCATCACTAGTTTTGGTGTTGTGAGAGAGTTTTTCACTAACCATAGAAGTCATTTTCAAAACAAAATTATGTCAGAGTTGGCCTTAAATTTTGGATTTAAACATGAGCATTCATCTCCTTACTATCCTCAAGAAAATGGTCAAGTTGAGTTTGTTAATAAGTCTCTAAAGAGAATTCTCTAATGAACATTCAATGAAAGTAAATAAACATATTATTTTATAATTTATCCAGCGTTATGGGCATATTGAACCTTAATGAAGATTGTTACAGGGTTTTTTCCCTTTCAAATCATTCGTAGGGTGGAGGAAGTCCTGCCGATTGAGTGTGAGATTAAATCATTAAATATATTCATTGATCTCCTTCCTAACACTTCTTATTTAGAGGAGTTCCTTTTCACCTTGAAAATCTTGATGAGAAACGTTGATAGGGTGCCACAATGAATGAGGCCCATAAAAAGCATGTAAAAGTTCAGTATGAAAAGTTTGTCCACCCTCAGATATTTTCCAAAGAGGATATTTTTTTGGTTTATGACTAGGAAAAATATGCTTTAGGGGTAGGAAAGTTCAATCCATTGTGGCATAGTCCTTACATTGTGGGGCGTGTCCTGAAGAAGTGAACTTATGAACTTGAATACTATGAAGTAATTGTGTTGAGTGACACTGGAAATGGTCTCTATCTTAAGAGCTACTATGCCTAAGAAGCAATGCATGGACATTTTCCCCTTTGTAATTAGTGTACATTAATTGTATTTAGGATAATATTAGTTTCTTTTATCCTTGGTTTTTTTCTTATCATGCTTTTTCTTGGTTTGTATATGTTAATGGATTCATCAGAATTTATGGTCTTTGTAGACGGTGCTAGCCATCACACTCAGAATTTTTCTTCCACTTCTTGGATGATTATTCATTCACAAGCCAATTGGTGGCTTTAGGATGCACTTATCTTCAGTCCGCAACCAACAATGTGGTTGAGTATAGTTCCATGATCGAACTCCTTGCATAAACCATCTTGCATGGCATTCAATCTTTGAAATTTCACTTGGATTCCCAATTGGTAGTGTCTCAGTTAAATGGAAAGTATCGATTATATTACCCTACTCTTCTCTAATGATTCCTAAAGGAATGACTTCTTGAGCATTCATTTTATTTTATTACTTACGTGCACATTCCTCTAAGTTCTAATCTCGTTATTGATGTGTTATATAATTACATATTGGATTGGCATATTTTTCATTCATGAATTAAAAGCATGTATGTAAATAAAAGTATTCCATTGCACACTCACATCAATATAAGTAAAAACCAAGAAAAATTTGTATATATATTATTTCAATGATAATTAAGTACAAAAATATGGTGCATCTTTACAAAATAGGGCTTCTAGCCCCTGATATACATATAAATGGTTAGTACTACATAGTATATATGCCTAGGATGAGGGACCTACCCTTCCATGAGCCTCGTGATAATAGACAATGCAATTTTCCAAACTCCAAAAGAGTCGCACCCAAGCTTGAGGTACCCTGACCACCTATCATTGCATGCACTCCTGTAGGTCCTCGATCTATGCCATTCGCACTTGGCAGGTGAATCCCTCTAAGTTCCTTTGCATAAGTTTTAGTACTCTCTCTGCATCCCCCGCGGGATGGCCTCCATCTCTGCCTCGACATTTTTGTTTTAGGGAGCCTTCTAGTGTCACTGATCCAACATCTATACATTTAGAGATTTTTTTCAAGATATGATCCACACCAAAAATAAAAATGAAATAAATTTAAAAATTAGAAGGTTTTTACCTATGTCACCAAAAAAAACATTGAGAGGTAGAAACAAGTCTCAATCTCTCTGGAAGCTTGCTCCTGCATAAAGATAGTCATCAATGGTGATGATTTTTCAAGACCACTAGTCAAAGAAATCAATATTGAAAGTATTGGTGGCACACCCACCTCCCAGTATATTCATTTGGTCATCCTAATGTAACATGAAAGGCATCTCATTCACACAGGGTTGATTTACACTCATGGACCCAATGATGCACTCATTCAAAGAGAAAGGAGCATGGGATGCTCCCATAATGGAAGTTTTTCATCTTTCCCAACTTACACTCTATGATTTGAGCCTCTATTGAAGTTAATAGTGAGGTGCACCAATCAAATATTGTTATTCGCAATCATTCTACCCAGTAGAACATCAACGGGTGTGATTCTTGGTGTAGCAATTACAAACTAGCCACTCAAGCTTTGGTGAATAATATAATATTTAATCTCAAGCTCTCCACATTTTTTATGGGTATTTGGGTACCCACTTTCTGTGTACCCAGGGAACAATAAGTGGCAATGTATTAATCTATAGTCATCCCACTACCTCCTTGATTTTTTATATTTACCAGCTCACCTCACTGGGAGAGACCTGTGATAAGGTAAATGTATTTAATCTCTATATTGAGAGGTTGGTCATCCAACATAAAGGCATCATGATTAGGGATATAGTAGTCGAGCAACATTTGAAGTAATTATTTTTATTCTCTCATACTTGGAATTTGGAAAAAATTTGTGTGCCACAATTTTGAAGTGCATTCATTTCCTCTGTATTGTATACAACTTGGTTATCAACCTATTCAAGCTCTCTCTCTCTCTCTTGCCAAACAATATCTATCTTTTAGCCATTAACTAAGATTTGGGGTTAGAAATTGATGTTCAAACCTTTGCGCATTCATACACACCTTATTTGGCGAACATACGTGTATATACTGCTCTCATGTAATGACAAATACATATAGGGCACCCCATACACTACTCGCTAATGGGTTAAGCGTGTATGAGCTACCCAAATTTTTAAAATGGACATGCCAACTCAAATTTTTACTAAATTACTAAATTGAATGGTGAAAATTGATGAGTAGGAGATTACCTCTTGGTCCTGACAGTTTTTTATTTCGATGGGCATAGCTCTAGAAATATTTCGTCAAACTTTGAGGGATTATTTCTCCACCAAAGCACAATTTCAGGTAAAATGTCAATTTATATGGTAAAACTCAAGTTTTTTACTATTTAAACATTTGTGTTACCCAATTTTACATAGTTTAGAGCCTTCATTGATTTATTTTACCTAATGGACTAATCCTTAACATGTAGATGGAGTTTGCATTTGAAAATTTTCAAGTTCGATGATGAACAATAGTCTCTTTTGAGCATTTTTACATCATTATTGTTTGCATTTGACTCTTTTTAGCAAGTTTTGTTTTCGATAACTAGAATATAGGATATGACACTTTCTCCTTGCACTTTGCATTATTAGTGTCATTTTCATCTCTGCCTTGGGGTCGAGCCCACTAAATTGTGACACAAACCTTTCTTGTTGATTAAAAGTGTTGTACTTTACGTGGTAGATCATTTTCTTTTCATGGGTTCCCTAGTTAGTGAATTGCTATCCATTTGGTGCACATGCTGAAGTTATCTATAGGCTCAAGAGCCTTATTTAGTTCCACCATGACTTTGTGTCGAAGCCTCATGACTTCTTATCAGTCTTCTTCTAGACAATTCCCATGGGGCTCCCACGTTTATGTGTTAAGTTGTAATACTACAATAAATTACGTCGCTTGTGTTTTTGAGCCTAATGCCAGCTTCAACTCACTATCTTTTATCCTATTTATTATGCATTCTCTTTAGTTTCCAACCTTTGTGAATTGAAACCTATATAATTGGAGGAAACATTCCCCGAGTGTCCATATTCTACACGTGTTCCTTGCATTGAGCATAGGTATGTTCCTTGCGCTTGCAACTAGTTTTCTTTCTTGTGACACTTGTTTCCTCCACTATATTCTAGCATTATTTTATTCCTTTTTTTTCATGATTTTATAACATGAAAAAGACAAAAATAAAAGAAAAGAAAGAGGATGTGAAAGAATCAAGTTCTTTGAATATGTTTGGAAACAATCATGTCACCCTCAAACAAAGCACTAGTTTTGAGTCTCTGTCTCAACAAATTGGGATTTTAGTATGGATTTAGAAAACCAAACCTTGTTCATTAAGTATTTATTCCTCTAACTAGTTATTATTCCTATCACTATGGAGAGTTTGTTGATGCCTTTTTTATCACAGACTAATATCATTGTTCATTCTTTAGCCAATGCTTCCCTAGTCACTTTTGTGTCATGATTATGTTTAAGGGAATTTTTAGTTTGTGTCAACCAATCCTTAGAATTCCTGAATTTTGATTTCGGCCTTCTCGTTGTCAAGTCCTTCTCAAAATAAACAAGAATCTTCATCTTATACCCATGCTAGTATAGAAAGTCCTCATTGAGTTCTTACTGGAAGGTCAAATCTTATCGACTACGAGTCATTGTTCTGAGAGATTGACCTATAGTAGCACCCTAGGCCTATTTTCATTACATATATGTTATCTTTCTCTTAGAAGATGAAATTTCATCATTGGTCGTTGACTGAGTGGTTTCCCATGTGTTTGACATCAAGACCTCTATTCACACTTTGGGATTCATGTTGTACCTTGGGTTCCATTTTCTTCATTAGTGGAATCTCGTGCCTCCATTAGTGGTTTTCATTCTTGGTTGATGCTCATAGGGCCTCTTCCATGAGTTATTCCATGTGGTTCATGCAATATATGTACCTGGTGGTGTGTCCATCCAATTTATCATCTGAGTCCTTCACAATATTTGGCCTTTTGTTGTTCCCCGTGTTGGATGATGGGGTATTCCTTAATTCCATCCTTCTAGTGGATCTCTCCCCATTGAATCCAACTCATTTTCCATGGGTTCTAGATCTAGAGTCTTTATAGTACCTTAGGGCTTGCAATCGTCAGTGGTAGGTTCCATCGCTATTGATAGTGGAAATACATCAATGCCCCCTGATCATTAGATTCTACAAGTGTTTAATGTCAACTCATTCATTCACACTTGTTATAATGTAATAGGTACCTTGATTCCCATTATCATTATTGGTTTGTTATCTCACATTTTTTAATGGTATACATCAATGATTGATAATCAAACTACATCTCACCATGTTCAACTTCATCTCATTTATTCACATGTTGTAGTCTTGCACCTTCAGTGGTTTATTTTGAAGACATCAAGTTTGTAGTAGCATCACCTCTTTTATGTTTTTTCCTTAGTTGCATTGGATAGTACCACTCCATTACATGAAATTGGTACTTGTTGACGATTAGTTTATTCATCTCATTGATTCTAGTTATCCTCCTATGATTATGAGACATAGATCCACTATGTATATATTTGTGGCTATGATCTCTTTTGACATGGATCCACTGTGTATTCATTCTTCATGGACATGATCAATTATTATATATATACTTCATGGATATGTAGTGTACTTGATTTGGAATCCATGCTTTCATGACTCCTAAGCATGGGTATGCTAGCCTTGGGAAGAGACTTATCTCATACTTGGTTCTTTTTGCAGGTGTTGTTCTAGTTCATTAGTCATTGATATTTTCCTAGTCCCACCGCATAGTTTTCTCCTAGATTTTATAATGTATTTTGGACATCATATTCCCTTCTGGCCTCACACATTAGGGAGCATTTGTTATACCATATTTTTCCACATCATATGCATAGATTCACTTGTTGGCCAGAATCCCAAATCCATCTCCCATTTGTAGACTAAAAATCCTCCTTGGAATATTTAAAAAACATCTTTTGTCTAGTCATACTCTACTCTTGATCAAACATAGAGCATATGCAACTTTGTATACACCTCTTTCCCCTCAGAAACTCGTGTATGCACTCATTTTGTACCCCCAAAAAATATGCACATAATGCACCTTTTTGGGCAAAGTTAATGGGTTTCTCATGTTAATTACCTTCTATTTATTGTTCCTAATTACTCCAAACATATTTTAGTGTTTTAAATAATATCCTTTGGGTGGAAGAGAGGAGGCATCCATTGAAGCACCCTTATGCTAGACATATCCTGCTAAGTCTACAAGCATTTCATCCCAATATTTTAAGATCTTTCTCCCATATATGGAAACCCTTGTTTCCAACACCTTTCCTATTCTTGTTGAGAGGAAGAAACGTATCCTCTTACCTTCATTTGTTTGGAATAAGGAATAAGGAGATCAATCCATATTTAGCGGCATGGGCAGAGGAATATAGATATCAACTCTGGTCAGTGTCACAACAGGATTAAGTAACTTGTTTTCATGTTACTTATTGTTTATAAATAATGAGAAATCAGTTTTTTGTCCCAATAAAATTTTATTAGTTTAATTTTGTAGAAACTATGCATTTGATTGTTATGATACCAAGATTTTGATCCTAGTTAGTATATGTATTTAGGAGTTAGTTACTATAACTACCTTCTTTGCAAAACTATCTCTCTTTGCATGCAAGTTGACAAGAAAAGTATTAGAGGGAAGGAATGGATTAGGGATTTACAAGAATATTCTTCTCCAAACTTCGGTGTCCAGGTGAGTGGTCCTTAACCACTAGTATTTAGTTAGTTATACTTCTCAATTTATTTCTAATTTTGAGTCAGTTCTTTGGGTATATGCTATTTGTGATGTTTAAATCAGATCATCGGGGATAAATCCTCGAAATAGTCATGTAATCTCATATATGAATATTTATTTCATTTTTTTAAGTATATATACATAAATGAAATTATCTGCACACACTAAAATCTTTCGTATCAAATGTTTAATCAAAATCCAAACCACTAAAACTCATACACATCTAGCATTGTTAATGGTCTCAAGGTAAACATGTGTTTTGTCTGAAAGTTCACTAGAATAAATAAAGAGTGCATCTAAGTACTTATAATGATGCAATATGTGCTTTGACACTCTGAACATCATGTGGCAAAAATAACAATAATATTTTTAAAAAATAACATACTATACTTTAAGAAGGCATCACTTAGCAATAAAGGGACACTTCAAATAATTGTGTAAGATAAGTTTATATTCATTGTGAAATTGAATATGAGATATGTTACTTCTTGGAATTTAGTGTAAAGTTTGTTTACAAATAGATATGTAGTTGTAACATCCTCGCCCATCACTCCCAACCCTAGGTTGGGTAGCCATGAACATGAATATAAAATTTCATCCCTTAGGGGAAATTTCCCATATTAACAACTAAAAAGAGCCTCCCTAGAAGGACCAAATGATAACAAATGCATGCACAATGCATATTCAAAGGATGCAGTGGAATTAAATTAGCATGGATTCTCTGAATTTCACGACAATAAAATGCTCATGAATTGAATTATAAATAATCGCACACAACACACATAGTACATAAATTTGTATAAAATAAATAACTGTTATTTTTCATATTTATAAACAACAAGAGAGGAGACTTATTTTTTAATAGTAGTCGATTTAATAAATTGGATGCATAAAAGCAATTTTTTGCCTAGTCGTAGGCATATAGTACAAATATCACTCCCAAGATAGAATATGAGGCCACCTGGAAAAAGGAACTAAATTTAAAATAAACCAAAAAATCACAATAAAAATCCTAACTAAACCTAAGGCATCAATTTGAAGTAACTTAGGTATACAACCACCTAAAAAAAATAGAGGCATCGCGAAAACAAATAGAAACCACTAAGTGCAGATAATACTATCATAGTCAACCACAAACCAAAAATAAAAATGGATAAAGTATAAACAACAATATGAAGAAGAGGAGTAAAATTCAAAATCAACCAAGGATAAGATCTTCACCACTTTTATACTACAGGAAGAGAAAGTAGGGAAAGAAACAATGATCTTCAACTTGACAGATGCTTCAAAATTAAAAACAAAAAAAAAACCCAAGAATTATATAAAACCATTACTGTGGAAAGGAACAAGAGATGGATTGGGTCAACTCGGAAAGTAAAACAAATAAAATTGAAAAAGTAAAAAACATGGAAAAGATGTTGTGTAAAATCAAGATAAGTCATGGGGGTTGCCCTAGTCAATAGATCAAATGACCTAGTTAACAACCTCTATAAAGGTTGCCCTAGTCAATAGATCAAATGACCTAGTTAACAACCTCTATAAATTGACAATAGACATGATTAGTTGACAATAGGACCTAATGGTATAAAATCAATAGATAAAGGCTTATAAGACTAGATAAATCATTAACAATCAATACAAGAATTTTGAAGAGAACAAGCAACAATTGCAAGACACGTGAACTACAACAACAATTGTTAACACAATTTTGGTGAATTTGCCACCTTACTATGCCAATATTTGTAGTAGATAGTCTAATGACCATTGTAGTGGATGGATTAAATTGGGATACAATGGGTTCCCAACTTAACCAAGATGGAAAATTTGAAGTATACTTACAAGCACACGAGGGAGAGTGGTTCTAGGAGGGAAAATTGACACAAATGGAAACCATCAAAACAATTTCCCATATTTTGGATATTCATTGAAAAGTTTGACATATGTAGGAATATTTTAACCCAACCTTATTGGTAATATGAGAATCCTCCATGAAGGAAAATATTAGCTTTCTGGTAGAAATGAAGCATGTCAATATAGAAGAAAAAGAGGCATTGGAAGAATGGCCTGATTTGAATATTGATTGAAGACAATTTCTCCTAATATTCATAAATTATATACTAAAAAATTACCAGAAACACCTTAGAAAATTCTATAATAGTCAGTTCTAGTTCCTCCTCAATCAATATTTGCATTCATTAATCCCAATCATTCGATGAACCAACCCTTGATTGTAGCAGATACAATAGATACTAGTAGCATCCAACTTGACAAACCATGATTGAGTTGTAATAATTTTTGTAATGTTTTGTATCTCCATCTAATCCCTTCTTCTAGACAAAGAAGATTTTAAGGTTGGGAGAGATGTTGGAGGAGCCTAGTCAACTAGGCTAAGTACTTGACTTAGTATTGTGATAGAGTAAGTTGACCAAGGTATGTAGTTGGCTTGGAAGTCAAGTCGGTCAATCGAACAAGTAGTTATGACAGTTGTAACTACCATATAATGGAATTTATAAAATATATGAACTTGGAATTGTAATGGTTGTTTGGTTGAGAATATTTGATAATAAAAATTAATTATTGTTGGTCCTATGGTTACTTCTCTTCTCTCCTCTTCCCTCTATGTGTGCATGCTTGTATATTGTTGTTTGTAAAATATGGTTGAAAGATTACAATAATTCTAGCCACATTTACTATGCAATCCCTTAGATTACAACAATGGGTAAACCCTCATTTATAGAAGAAGAGAGTGAAAGAATCTTTACCATGTGGTGTGGTCAAGATACCTGCAATGGGTAATTAAGTCCTTATTAACAATAATCACTTTAATTTTATATTTTAGGGATTCTCTAGTAAAAATACTTCTACATAATGAATATCTATTAAGGACCTAGTATGCTAAATGCTTTACCTTTCATTACAAAGTAATAATATTACATATAAACTTGTTCATTTTCATATGGAAAAATCTTGTGTGTTTAATCACACAATATTCCCTCCTCCTTAACAATCTTGGAGAAGATCATTTGCAACAAAACATGGGTTTGAAAAGGTCAATAGATAGTCCTATAAATGATTTAAAATCATCATATATTGAAAATTAGTCTTACATCGTCTTGATGAAACCAATGTTGTTCTTGGATGAAAATAATCAAATGGGTGAAATAAATCCATGTGTATCTAATACATGTTGTCAACATTTGATTTCAAAATACATGTCTAAATCTACTTGAAACACTTCTCTAAAAATAAGAGACACTTCTTGAAACGTTTTTCTCCCTTCGAATACTTAGTATTGCACCTAAATAAAAATCCCCGTCTCACTTTTCTTATAGCTCCTTTTGTAGGTGGGAGATATGGTGTTGTTAAATAGGATTACTTTCTCTAATATATGAGTAATATATTTTATGATGTTTGGCTCTTAGATTCAATTTGATGAGCCATATTGATGGATGTGGGGATTAAAATCCTTACATCATGTTGAATCCCTAACTTGTGGATCGAATCTCAAATTGTGGAAGCACCATCTTAGTTGAACTAAATCTGGCTTACATAAAAATGACATCATATCTACCAACTAACATGATTATTGAATTATATACCTTCTCTAAGAGAAACTATTTTTGTTTTTAGTTTTTGAATTGCAAATATCAATAATCAAAACAATTAAAAACTATACAATCCCAATGTTTTAATGTAGGAACTTACAAAAACCTCAAACACCCATTATCATTAGTTTCCTACAACTAGAAGGTGAATGTTGATTTAGGTTTTCTTCTTCTTCTTGTTACATGTTAAAATTTTCTATTTGTTATTGATGAATAATTTTATTATATAGGTTATACATATTGATATCGTGTTCACTACTATGCCATTTTAGGCTTGGTAATGCCAAGTTTATACATGTTGCATGAATTGAGTTGTGTCAATGTCAAATTTTATTCTTGTTTTGTGTGTGTACACACACACACATATGTATGTATGTATGTATGCGCACACACACACATATGTATGTATGTATACACACACACATGTATGTATGCATGTATATGCACACACACACATCATGTTCATTGAATCCTTGACATTTTGTATATGATCATCTTGATTAAATTCCATAAAACACCCTTTAAATCACCCAAATCAAAGGCCCATGAAAATATTTATATGTCCTAGAAATCATTATATTTTTTTATCTACAAAAAATATTGTTTCTATATATTGTAAGTTGTACAACTTTCTTGATTCTGTGTAGAATTTCTATTCATGTTCCTCATAATGATTTTCTACTATATTTGTAAGGCTAGTTGAGGTGTGTATGAAGGTTGTTGAGAATAATTGTATGAAGGCTCTTGAAAAATGTTATGTTTGGTGATTTATAGTATAATTGGTCTAGGATGAGTTCAAATATTGACATAATTTTTACAAGATGTGATGGTATTTTGACCTAAGATTGACTCTAGTAAATAACACAATGTTATTTCATCTAATATCTCATCAATTATTGGAATAGGGAATTTCTCTATTAATCCCCTAGACAAATCCCCATGTAAAGCCTTAGATATTGAGTTGTTGTATTCTATTATTATATTAGTATTTTCAGCTAGACCCTTTAATTGTAATTGTACCCTTGGTCTCCTATATATACCAAGGAGACCTAGTTTTAGGATCATACCATCTTTTCTTGTGCATTGCATATATTATAAAATAGGTTTCCCCCTCAAAGTGGATTATTCATTGGCTATTTTTTGGAGTTTGGTTCATAACATTTTGTATCAAAGCATACAATCCTATGGTTTTTCTCCTTCAATTGAGTCATATTGTAATGTTTACTACAATTTTTTCACACAAGTTTCAAAATTTGAAATTTTTAGGATACCGAAAAGAGATATAAAAGTACTTTTGGTAAAAAAAATCAAGTAGGGGTTCATTATTTTTTCTAGTATATATCCTATGTTAGTTAGGGTTTGTGACTAGTCCTAAAATTAGTTTCAAACGATTCATCTTGGGACTTTTGATCTAATGTTTTTAGACATAGTTTAAGAGTGTGAAATTTTTAGAATTCTAAGGAGACATATATAACTATTTTTGCTAAAAATATCAACTTTTGGATTGATTTACTTTATGATATACAAGTTGTGGAAATTAGGATTATTTGACTAGTCCTAAAACTAGTCTCAAACATGTGTTGTTGGTAGAAGTTCCATATATGAAGTTTGGAAATTTAAAATTGAGTGCCACTAGTTTCTTTGGAAATAAGACACACCATAGTTTTTCAATTAAAATTTTAGAAATAGATCTGAAATATTGGACATGTGGCATTTCATACATGTTTGTTCTCTAGAAAGGGCCAAAAATAAAAAGGTTTTGGTAAAGTTACCATAGCTTACACTTGACACATCAAATTTTGGTCAGACTCATATCATTGTAGAGAAGAAACATTAGAGTACTACAAACCAAAATTTTACACTCAAACAGGCCTAAATTTTAGAGACACATTAGGACAAAATTTGGCAAGTAAGACAATCTTCCAGTTAGGGTTTTAAATTTATGTGACTTACAATTGGCATAAATTTTGATTGGAATATTTTTTTTGGTGATTTAAAAATTGTGATAAAGAGAAAAAATAGGATTATTATTTTTTTCTCCAATGGAAAGAGGTCCTTCAATAATTTATACTCTTGTTAAACCTCTAGAGAGCTCACATATGACATCTAAAGAAAGTGAAGACTTCAAAAACAAGTTATCCCAATTGAAGAACCAAGTTAATGAAATGAGTAGTAGTGTGTTGAAACTTGTGGATTTATCACATTCCCAAGAAGCTTTTAGAAGGGAAATGGAAGACAAAATGGAAATATTGATGAATAAGAGGATGAAACAATTAAAAATTTCCATTTTACATACCCTATATGAGAGATTACCTAAAGGAGATATTAAGATAAATGAAATCGTGAAATAGGGAGAAAAATAGTGTTGAACCTCAATCACATATGATGAATATTTCAACACAATTGGGGAGCATGAATATTGAATCCTAGAATCATGTTCATTCATAATTATAAGATCTACATAATCGTGGGTTCAAATCAGTACCAAGGAACTACTTAATTCCCGATATTGATATGAGGAAGTTTGATAGTAAATATCCTATATCATGGATATTCCATATGGAGAAATTATTTTTATCTATGCCAAGTTCCAACATTACAAAAGGTAACTGTTGCATCCTTGTATTTATAAAATGATCAATTTTTCTGGTATCAATGGCTTTATGATCAAAAAAATGATTCTACCATATATTGGTCCAGTTTTGCAGATGAATTGATATCACATTATGGGTATATTAAAAGAAATACATTCTTTAGTCAATTGGTAAATCTATGAAAAAGAGGTCCAATTACAGAGCACAGTCAACAATTCCAAAAATTAGGTCTCGAAGTAAATAAAATTCCATAGGATAATTTGTTATATCTCTTTATGAGAACTTTAGAGGACAACATTCAACATGATATGTGTCTCTTAAAAGCTAAATCCCTAGAGCACATTTTCAATGTTTCCATGAAAGTTGAAAGTAAAAATATGGCTACTAGATGAGTGGCCATTGATAACTATATATAGAACCATGTTCCCTCTCCTAAAATCACACAACCTACAAGGTTGACACCTCAACAAATGGATGAAAGAATAACCAAGGGACTATGTTTCATTGTGATATATTCTACATATATTGTGAAGAAGAAGAAGAAGAAGAAGAAGAAGATCAAGAATTGGAACCATCACAACATATATAACTAGAAGCGACTACTCCAACCATATCTTGTCATGATTTGGATGGAATTAGTACTCCCAAAACCCTCAATATAGAAGGATATATCAAAAAGAAAAAGGAAACATTGTTGATTGATTTTGGTAGTACCCATAACTTCATTAATTGCTTTGTATATCTAACACTGAAGTTTCAAGTAATGATTGAATATGGAGGTACCATAAATTGTTCAAGGAAGTACCATATTATTTAGCTCAATATGGGGGATTATTTATTGGATAGTCCCATGATTGCAATCCAAATGGGTGGTGTTGATGTTGTATTAGGGGTCCAATGGTTACACTAATTAGGAACAATGGCTCTTAATTTTCAGGAACTTTTCATGAGATTTCCCTCAAAAGGAAAGGAAATTGAACTTAGAGGTATCCAAGGGAATCCCTCTAAAGTAATAAGCTCTAATAGAATGACAAAATTACTCAAAAGAGGCACCATGGTATACTTTCACAATTGCACTCACTAAATGTTCAAACATCTATAGCTTCTATTCTAATGGATCTCCAAAACTGTATTGACAATCATTCCAAGGTATTTAAAGAGATCCTGAGGGTCTTCCACCTACTTTATATCATGACCATGTTATTCATTTGCAACTAGGAAGTGTACCGCCTAAAATTATTCCTTACAGGTACCCATATGCACAAAAAAGTGAGATTGAGCATACGATTCAAGAAAGTTTGAATGCCATCATCTTTCAACCTAGCCAAAGTACTTTCTCTTTACTAGTGGTGACGATTACAAAACATTATGGTTCATGGACTATGTGTCCAAATTATAGACAAATCAACAAAATTACCATTAAAGATAATTTTTTTATTCCTATCATTGATGAATTGCAAGGAGCAATTCTTTTTGCTAAGTTGGATCTCCATTTTGGATATCATCAAATTAAAATGAGGCAAGAAGAAATTCCCAAAAAAACCTTTAAGACACATTAAGGTCATGATGAGTTTTTGGTGATGTAATTTGTCTTTAATAATGCACCTTCAACATTTCAAAGCTTAATGAATTCTATTTCCAAACCCTTACTTAGAAAAGTTGTGTTAGTATTTGTTGATGGTATACTAATCTACAAAAAATCTTGGGATGAGCATGTGCAACATGTTGACATGGTGTTAAAACTATTGGAAGAGAAACAACTATACTCAAAACATTCCAAGTGTTCCTTTTGGGGTCCAAGAAGTGGAATATCTAGGTCATATTGTATCTCATGAAGGTGTTAAAGTGGACCCTAACAAAATTAAAGCTATGATGAAATGGTTAATTCCCAAAACCTTGAAGAATCTTAGAGGATTCTTAGGATAGATGGGATATTATTGGGAGTTTGTCAAGCATTATGGTCAAATAGAAACACCTTTGATAGAGTTATTAAAAAAGGAGGCATTTTCTTGGACTCAAGAAGAAACCATATATTTTGAAAATTTTAAGGAGACTATATGTACGACTCTTGTCCTGGCCATTCCTAACTTAAAAAAAACTTTAATATGGAATTTGATGCCTTGGGACATGGAATTGGTACATTTTTAATGTAATAAGGAAGGCCCCTTGCATTTGAAATTAGATGGATTAAAGGAAATAACTTAATCAAACCTGTTTATGAAAATGAAATGTTCGCCATGTGACATATAGTTAAGAAATGGTGCATGTTATCGCGCAGTTTGTATTTTAGGTTACAAGACTAAAGGATAAGGGTCAAACTGGCGTAGCAGGAACCACCCCACCCAATGTCACCACAATGGGGGGCTCTTTCTGTTTAGGGAGGTTAGCCCAGGGGAGATGTCCCCGGTAACCTGGGGTTTGAAGAGGCAAATAATATAAGGTCAAGAAGGAAGCTACTGCTGCTGACAGGACAAATCTGGCAAAGAAGAAGAAGGATGGGCCCTCCAGGGCCATGCTCAGGTCAATCCTGCTCTTGGTACTTCATGTCTAGGACCTGCGGGCCTCGAGACATGATCTCCTAGTTATCCCTAGAAATCAGGGATAACAGTGCCCTTACCTAATAGGAAGAAATTTGAAGGTAAAAATAGATCATGATAGTTTGAAGTACTTCTTGGAAGAATGATTATCTTCGGAATATAAAAATAAATGGGTTACAAAAATGCTAGGTTATGACTTTGAAATTATCTACAAAAAAAGGAAACCAAAATATGGTGGTAGATGCACTTTCAAGGAAATAAGATGACACAAAGGGTTTATTGTGTGCTATTTCCATTTTGAAATCTGATTGGGTGGAAGAAGAAAGGATATAATGGAATAAAGATAAGGTATCCAAGATCATTCAAGAACTACAAGGGGACCCTAGTGCATTAGATAACTTTATGTGGAAGAATGATTTACTATGGTATTCATATTGCTTAAATTCATGTAAGAATACCCAACTCAAATAGAAGGTCCTTTTGGAATTGCACACTTCTCCTATAGGAGGAAATTCATGGTTTTTGAAAACTTACCACGTGATCAAGAAGGATTTTTTCTGACAAGGTATTAAAAATGACGTTCAAAATTTTGTGGTTGAATGTGTGGTTTTCCAATAGAACAAGGGAGAGACGGTCAAGACCCCAGGTCTCCTAGAACATTAGCTATACCAATTCAACGTTGGGAAGAGGCTTCAATGGATTTTATCATAGGTCTACCCAAGTCCGAAGGAAAAAATATCATCATGGTAGTAGTGGATCAACTCACGAAGTATTCCCATTTTTTCTCCCTTTCTCATCCTTTTAAATAAAGTACAATATCCATGGAATTCATTGAAATAGTTTAGAAGCTACATGGAATCCCTAAGATTATTGTCAGTGACAGGGATCCAATTTTCACTAATTTTTTTTGGATTGAATTGTTTTCTTTTTGGGGTACTCAATTGGATCACAACTCCTCTTACCATACACAATATGATGATCAAACCGAGATTGTTAACAAATTTCTAGAAGGGTATATTGTTTGCTTTGCATTTGATAAACAAACACAATGGGTCAAGTGGTTTCCCTTGGATCTATGGTGGTCTGACACATCCTTCCATACTTCATAAAAAATGCCCCATTTATGGAACTTTATGGATATCATCCTCCATCCATCACATCACCCTTGAAAGGAAAAGAGAGGGTTCAAGCAGCGAACGACCACATAGAGCACATGTTGATTAATTGGGTTGGTTGTCATTGATATCAACCCTTGAACAAAGTTCAATATAAATTTCTGGTAGCCCCAACAATATGGATATGGGAATCAAGATTGTTTGAGGTATAACGGTATGAAGATCAATGTTTTTGCAAGTAAGACTATTCTAGATGGATAATACATGTCATTCCATTTCCGGTGATATGTGAAATGTCACATAACTCCCCACAGTTAGAGTGTTATGTCCTTGTGAAGTTGGAGAACCCTCTTGAGTTATCTAGAAGCCCCTAGAAGGTCAAAGAAGTCAAATTATTCTAGAAACACCTAGAAGAAGTTGACTAGTCAAAGTGGGTGAAACTAGGACTTAATCATGGGTTAAGTTGT
>CBVK0101860189.1:0-13033 GCA_900067695.1 Picea abies | reverse complement strand
TCACACATGGAGGTAAATACCTCCCGCAGCTACCATAATATTAACAAGTTCGACATTTTGGAAAGCTCCTTTTTACCTCCAAACACCGTAACCAATGCCTCAGAATCTGCCTACAGTAATCTTGCTAGATACCTTGTGGAAACTCTCCATTGAATTGCAGACCTATTCCACCAAATTGAACCTTGCCTAGCCAATCATATATAAAGCTAGTTAAAGCTCTTGAATGACGACATGATGCAAGTTAGGTCGTGACAACAATGCATGTACTCTTATTACCACCAATTAATGGGACTGTAGTTTAAGGTTCCTCCACACATTGTTGCTAGGGTTTCCTTGCCTACTCAACACTGTTCATTTTACCATTCAAGAACGCTAGGGTTTCCTTGCCTACTCAACACTGTTCATTTTACCATTCAAGAACAATTAACAAAGGTTTGGGAGAGCTAAAGCAAATGTCTAAGGTTTCTAGTTACAACGGTAGGGAAAGGTAACAAAGGCATGCTTCTTCAGATATCAACTTCTACATATGGTCCAACGAGACTTTTGTTGGGTGCGCATAGTGAGAAAGACATACCCACTTGCTACTAGATCTATGGGATGAGATTTGTTACGTGTCTGCTTTATTTGCTTTTGCCCAATAAAAATTGGATTGAAAAACACATTTTATTGCTCCTGAGAGGAGGTAAAAGTATGGAACATTGAGATATCTCTTTCCTAGGGCATCCATAATTCACATCACAAATTGCAAGATCAATCTGCCAATGTGCGTCTAATCTGGTCAATACTTGGGTATATTTGCAGCTAGCTCTACAATTGCTCTTTTGAGCTTTAATAATCTCTAAGTTTTTTTTTTTAAGTTGTTTCCACATTTTTTTCCCTTTTATATATATATATATATAAACAAAGAGATACCAAATTTTATAAATTATAGATATGATATTTACATACAAATCTTATTACCCTTTTTCATATATGGAAAGATTCAATGCAATTAAGAAAATTCCAACTCATTCTATGATTTTTTTTTTCATTGGAAAAATAAATCATCATTAAAAAAAAAAATGTTCCTATTAATTAATTTTTTTGATTTTATTTTAATTGAAATTATGAAAATATTTATAAGTTAATAAATAATAAGTTTTTATGAAATATTTTAAGTTCAACATTATAATGTTTTTTTTTTTAAATAATAGTGAATTGGAAAAAAATTCCTATAAATTAAATTTTTTTTTTTTTGTTAAATAACTATCATTTAAAAAACATTCCTATAAATTAAATTCCTTGATTTTATTTTAATTAAAATTGTAAAAATATTCAAAATTTAACAAATAATCAATTTTTATTTTTATAAAATCACAAACTTTTTTTTAAATAATCATTCATTAAAAACCATGACTCAAAAAAGCCTATTCATCCAGAAACACAAAGTCAAGGAAAAGACACCATGAAAACAACAACAAAAACCAAAAAATATAAGTTAACCATATAAAAGTGAATTACCCTTATCCATAATGGTCATGAGACTATGTGTAGAATTTTCACCACAATAACTAAAACTCTAGCTTTCCTTCCATATGAAGATAGAGTCTACTTTTTATAACATTGAACTCCAAGGCTCTTGATTACATGGATTATGCAAATTTACTATAAAACATTCTTTGTCATATGAAACATTATTTTTGTTATAAAAACTCAATGAAAAACTCAATGAAATTGTAGCAATTGGGATGTACATATAAGATTGGCAAACACATACATTGGTGTTAATAAGGTGATGAATTTTTTTTTTGTTTGTTAATTTGTGTGGGACTTGTTGGCTACGCGATTAATCTGTGGCTTGAGAAACCGCGATTCAGGGGTATCTAAGTTGTCAAAATCACCCGGGGATCGCACCCGGCCTGAGCCACACCAACCCTTAACATGGTTGGATTTTTTGTCCCCGCAGGTTTCGAACCGATAACTTTAACAACATGGAGTGGCTTAACAACACACTCCGTCACCGACTGTCCTACACCTCGGGGACAATGTATTATATTATTAACATTAATTAATTACTACAATAATAATTTTACATTTGTACAGTAAAATATATATTAATACTTTAATTTAAATATAATATTAATGTATTAATCAATTAGTGCAATTTTACATTTGTGCATTACAACATATATTAATACTTTAATTTATATATTATATTAATGTATTAATCAATTAGTGCACTAGTTAACTTTCATTTCATCAACATGTTAATATCGTTTAATATATTATTTTAATTTATAATTTAATACATTAATATAATAGTGTATTAATACATTATAATAATTTATAAATGCATTATTATAATATATTAATACATTATTAATATATTAATAATGTATAATGTATAAATATATTAGCTATAATATATTCAACATTATAATTAATACATTATTATATGGTATTATTTGTATAATGTAATATTACATTATTAATATCTCATTATTTTATTAATGTATTAGTATCCTATTTATGTATTAATTTAATGGAGTATAAATACTTTATTAACTTATTATTACTTTAATGTAATAATGTAATATTTTAATGTATTTTGAATACTTTAATATTTTTTTAATGTATTAGTGTTTTATTAATATATTCTATATTCTATTAATGAATTAATTAATACATTACTAATTTTATATTTGTACATTACAATATATATTAATGTATTAGTACTTTAATTTAGACATTATGTTAATGTATTATCATTAATTAATTTAGATAGTTAATACTTTAATTAATACATCAAGTTAGTAATTTAAATTAATACATTAATACATTAGGTAATAAATTAAGTTATATTAAGTAATAACTTAATATATTAAGTGATTTAAATTAATATATTAATTTAGTAATTAATACACTAAGTTAATAATATAGAAATTATATTAATATATTAATACTTTAACCATATTAAGTAATAGATTTTTAATAAATTATTAATTATTTAATATATTAATATATTAATTAAATAATACAATAATTAAAAATATATTAATTTATATTATTACAATAATAATTAATTAATACAATATTATTATATAGGTATTAATATATTAATGGTTGTCCTCATGGCATGTTTGTGGTCAACTAGCAACAACCACTTTATAAAAGTGGTTGATATACGTCGATCGACGTCATTACTTTAACAACACGGAGTGGCTTAACAACACACTCCGTCACCGACTATCCTACACCTCGGGGACAATAAAATGATGAAAATTAATAAACCATTTGTAATTAAAAAAAAATAAGTCTAATAAATTTTTTATTAAATTATGAATGAAAAGTTATATTTTAATAAAAAAAAATTGTTCACTTTTCACTATTTTGAAAAACAAAATACTTTTTTATTTTTTATATTTGAATAATTTTTTTTTATTAAAATTAGTGAAATTTGGGAAATAGCTCTTATTTATTTTTATAGTTTTGAGCATTTCAGTTTCTAAAGAATTATCGTACATTTTTACTTGATATTTTTTTATTAAAATGAGTGAACATTGGGAAGTGACTCTTAATGATTTTGGTAGTTTTGATGATTACATTTTTCACTTTTGAATTATTATAATTATGTTCAGTTTTATGTTGGTCAGAATTGGTCTTGTAGTGACTATTTTTTTCATTAGCAAATAAGTCTAATTATTTATCATAGTAAGAAGAAATTATACATAACCCATTGTACTGTTGGTCTGCTAGTGGGAAACTAGGCTATTAGTAGTGGAATAAGTTGTCTGTCCATAGAATCTGAGATAAATTCCGAATCAAAGATAAACTTACAAAGTAGTAAGATCAATCTAGGTACCTAATTACCTTTATAATATCATCCAAAAATCTCTTGTAAAATCTATTTAAACTAGTCAAAATTCTAAACATACTAGAAATTAGTTTGAAGAGATACCACCTACCCTTGCATAATGCTCATGATGTTGAGGCTTGGAGTTGCCATAAGTCGGAGCATCGTTCTGTTGGGAGTCTAGCTATGATTTCCTTGAGTTGTTGCCTCACCTCGACCAGTTAAAGGAGGATCTCCTCACAATCCTCATCTCTTTCTTGCAAAATATTTCCCACAAATGTCTTTATGTGCCAATACAGGTCCACCGTTTTCCAATATTTTGTGTCTTGTGCCTTGGAGCTTCCAACGTCATGTACCTAGTTGCCTATTTTAGTGTCAATTTCCTAATCATGGATGGTGCCCCGCTCAAGGCGGACAATGTCCTCAACATTCTATATATTCTCCTGGATGTGACATGGGGTTTTCTCCCTGAATTCACTTGTAGAGGCCTGAGTGTCTTGTTGCACTCACGTGAGTTCAGGACTAGAGTTTAGAGGCCTGAGTGTCTTGTTGCACTCACGTGAGTTCAGGACTAGAGTTTTTGGAGGTGGAAGGGTCAGGGTGAGTTCTTCGGCCCCTTCAATAGCCTTGACAATAACCACAACTAGGCAACATTTCAGAGAACAAGATAACGATTTGAATTGAAAAACATGTAGAGCTTAGAATAAGTAGGAGGTCACGCAGAGATTCATAGAAGAGCTTATGTGTTGGGGAAACTTGGCCTCGTCCTTTATCATGCTAAGAATCGTTGAATTCGAAGAGATCCCACGAAAAAAAACTATGTCGATGAGAAGAGATGTCCGCTCAGAGCCATGGTGCTGCGAAATGGCTTGGACAACCTTCTCATTGGAATGATGAAGCCTGAAGTCGGTCAAGGTCATGATAGAGCAAAGGAATTGGTCAATGAATTAAAGTTAAGGTTCTTGGGAAGAGAAAACATTTTTGTAATAGACTCGACATTGATATAGAATATAATGAACCTATTTTCATATACCACAACACTTTTGTTAGAAAGTTAGTTCTTTGCACACCAGAAGACAAACTAGGGAAAACAATAGGTTTGGGTAATTATGAATTTACCCAAGTTCGAATCCCACATATGTAAATAATCATGCAAATATCTAAATCTATCACATGGTAACTTTCTTAACTCACAAGGATCAAACTATGCCATAACAATTTCAAAAATTTCACAATCACGTTTATTAAGACTTTCTCATTAGAGGTTGATCGCTGACCAGATTGACTACCTTTCTCTGTCTATTCTTAATTTAAACAATAAGAATAGATTTGAAATAAAGAAATGAGAACACTACCCAAAATTATTTATCGAAGGAGAATTTGATTGCTTTTATTGGAGTCTATTGTACTCATAACAATGCTTACCATGTTGATTTACTTTTGGGGTTTATTGTTTTATTTTTTAAAAATCCTTTGAATTACATCGACACAACGAATTTTTGATTTGGATTACATTACCATGCCACTTGTCATCCATTCGTGCATTTCGGGGGCGAGCTAAAGTATTTTGATTGATCTAAAATCCACTGACTTGATTTGCATTCAATTTAAAAGTAAATGGACTTAGTTTAATTTATAAATCTTAATGAACAACGAAAAATGTTGAATTGAAGAAAATGAACAACAAAATCAAAGATAGAAGACATAAGCAAGTCGATAACGGAGTTCATCCATCCTAGGCTACATCTTAGGGCACACTTTAACCGTGCAACCGCTCCATTAATGATGTCAAATACATAATTACATCAAACAGATCTTGAACCTGCAACAAAATGTCTTCGACTTCTCAAGGAAGGATGCAACATGATTGGGAACAACTTTCCCTCCTCTTCCTATAGTAAAAAAAGTTTAAAAATGCTCGGTCCTTCAATTATACAGGAAACACGTCTGTATAATAATAAATTCCCAGCAAATACCTTTCAATGACAAGCCACTGATCTGTTGCAAATGGCTTTGGCACTTTGGCAAAACACCTCCCACACTTGGGCTGCTAAAAACTGTTCCTAAAACCCACTTCTCCAAAGTATTCTATGCAGGAAATACCTCTACATATACAAAAATACTTTAGCAATTCTTTATAAAAATGCACTTGTAGTGCAATGGTAAAATGTCATTGGTTATATACCAAATGTTCGATGGTTCAATTCCATATTCAATCCAATTTTTATGGTTACGGAATATATGGTATAACCAAAATAAAGTATTATAACAACCATATAATAAATGGTTGGCCAACACATGTATCGATTCCATGCCATAAATATATCATATGGATTGGTTTAGGACTTACCATTGTAACCATATTATAATAATAACCATATTCGTTCGCTTGTTGGCATATGTGACGGTGTTTTGTTATGTGGACACCTATACGGGCATACAATTGGGCTATTGTTACAACCATTGCAATTCAAATATCATATTCACCCGATCTGTGTCAAGTCCTATCCAACGGTAAACCATTGGCCTACCACCGATGAAGTCAAAGGTTCGATTCTCACCGACCATCAAACTCGGAGTTTCTAGACCCTTTTAGCCCAATTAGAGGGTGCCACATGGCACACTCTGATTGAACCACATATCCTCTTATGATTTGGCCACTTGAATGTAGTCAACATACAATCATCTGCCCAATCATTGAACACGTCAACACACAGTCCCTTGCCACGTCAGTGCATAGTCAGCGCCACGTCAATGCCACATCAACATGCGTACACCCAACCAACATGCCACATCATCATCTGTACAATGCCACGTCATCATTTGTACAGTCCAATTCAGGTCCGTACTGCCATGTCAACATGCCACATCATCATCTGTACAATTCCACGTCATCATTTGTACAGTCCAATTCAGGTCCGTACTGCCATGTCATAGCCATGCTACCCCGATGAAGCCTCCGGTGATGCCATGTGTCGGCCTATGATGATGCCACGTGTCAGTCCTATCGATGTTTTTCCTTGTTTGGCTGAAACTTCAGAATGCGATAAATTTCTCATATGACGTCCGTTTGACCTCGTTCAAGAATCGTTGGAAATCTCTCGTCGAGCTCTTCGACATGAGTACATTTTCATCATAATTTGAGAACTTCAAGTTTTCTCGGTCAAAGATCCACCAAGATCATTGATAATACCACCCCTACATATTGAAATGAATAAGGTTATGCCACATTATCAACCATTAATACAATGGTTTATAATTTAGAAATCCAACCCCTTTTTATACAACATGCACTTTCACTAGCTGAAATAAATTGAGATCGTCGATCTTGAATCTATATTTTTGGTTCGATCGTGTTTGTTGAATTTTCATTTCAAACCATGTTTGTTCTCTATTACGTGTACAAAAATATGGCAAAAATACGTAGTATATAGGGTATCGAACCTATAGTACAGAATGAATGATAGGGAAAAATTGAAGTGAATGGAACTCAAACAGAGCCATTGTGAACCATTCCATATTGAACAAACAACTACAAGATCTACATTCTCTATCTACATAAGCAACAAGGATAAACACTAAAGACATTGTGGGGTTTCTCCCTCATTGGACGCATAGGTGGGGTCGGTCTCTCCTTGTACGGGTCTACTCCTCTGCACACTCTCCTTATTGGTAGGTGGGATCTATCCAATGCAAATGTCAACGTGTTTCACTTTTCGTACTAGCAGGGGGGTCGATCCAATGCAAATATCAATGGGTTGATTCTCCGTGCAATCTCCTTATTGGAAGGTGGGGTAGATCAATGTAGTGGTTAGTGGGTTTTGAGTGGGTTTTTTTGGTTGGGGGTTTGGCGCCATAGTGAGTTTTTAATGTTTGATTTTTTTTTTTTTTTTTTTTTTTTTTTTTTTTTTTTTTTTTTTTTGGGAGTTTGGCGCCATAGTGAGTTTTTAATGTTTGATTTTATTTTATTTGTGTTTTATTTATTTTTGTTTATTTTTCATTTGTTTGTAATATAATTTATATTCAAATTCACAAATAATATGTGTTATATAGTTATATATAACTCCCTTAACCCCTAAACCCCACTAACCCCCTAGCCATTAAAGCCCCTAACCCCTAAAGCCCCTAACCTCTCAATCCCTAACTTCTAACCCTTGAACCTAAACCATGTCCAGTAAAAAATATTTTCTATGTTAAACCTTGTAATGGTTGCCATACAACACTTGCATCTCAAAGATTCCATTTAGGTCTTAGGTATTTGTTTTGGAGCATGCACATGGTTCCTATGGTGGATGAGGGTGGAGGGTTAGAGCATGCACATGGTTCCTATGGTGGATGAGGGTGGAGGGTTAGAAAGTTACCAAGGTTGTTGGGTGGAGGGTTAAAGAGTTGTGGTAGATTATCAATATTTGTTGATAGTTAAAATCAATTAGCACTTGCTCAAAATGGGTTAGGAGGTTATAGGTTGGTGGGTTATGAGATAAATCAAGGTTAATGACTACTAATCAACCTATGATGCGTATAAGAATATGACATAAAACGTAGCAACACATAATTAACCCATATAAGAAAATACTTTAAAGAGAATAAATCATATAAAATATATAATCACATACTCTGACCTACATTTCAACAATTCAATATCATTGATCTTCTTCTTCTTCAAACTCCAAATCTGTATCATCTGGTTCATAATCCGGTTTGAAATCGACGTTGAAAGGATTGAGCATAGCAACATCATCATCAATGTCATTTTTGATAATTTCATTGTCGATATGATCATCAAGAACATTTCCATGTACATCTAGCTCAATTTCTTTGTCTTCGTCGTCTAACACAACTACTTGATCCTCTGCATCATCTTCTCTTTCAATATCATCTTCTTCCGCTACATTATACTTTACATGCCTTCCTCTTGGATCGTATCTAACAACCTATGACCATCCCTCTTTACCTGGAACATCCGAGTAAAATACCTGCTCACATTGGCTTGGAAAAACATAAAGCTTAGTGTCCGTCTCAATTGTCCATGTATTAGCCATGGTAAATACATTAGCATGCTCAATAACAATTCTTTCAGGATCACGTTCATTCATTCATAACTTGTACCATTTTACCTCAAACATGACTAATTTAAAGGATTTCAAGTCACATTCAAGTATATCATTTAAATACCCACAATATTTATTTTCAAATACCTTTGGATGCTTGCCACTTCTAGAGGAAACATTAGTGATGTGAAATACTGCAGTTATGCCACAATCAAAGGTTTTTTCCTTGTTATCCAAATTTTTGATGTGAAATTTATGGCCATTGCACCACATAGTCTTGTGGTGTTTCAACTGCATTATGCCCAACACGTAAAAAATGCATTGTCAATTAATTAACATATTTAGAATTAGTAAATATGTTAAGAAAATAACAGATCACATACATTAATATAATGGAAAATAAGTAAAAAATGTGGTTGAATAGGCTTGCATGTTTATCATTTAAACCATATGCTAAATCAATTTCCTTCTATGTAAGATTGGTATCTTGATAATAATGAGTCTCTTTAACTAATGTAGCCACCCCTTCCCATGATAACCTACCATAACATTGTATACATCGTTCTATCCATACCTTCATCCAATCAATATTATTTGCGATGTATAAATGTAGTGCATCTCACTCTCGACCAACTGTATGAAAAAATAACAATTCATCAATAGTTAGATACCACGACAAAGCTTGATAATTGATGGAAGGATACAAATTAAATAGGTACGATATAGATAAAAAATGAATGAACAAAAGTATTGTAGATCTTTACAATCTAATTACCTTTCACTTTCCTCATTCTACCTTTCCCTAACATGACCTCCCCTTCAAATTTGTTGATGGAGTTGACATCCCAAATGAGAGACACATTCATATCTATTGCTAATTTAGGAAGATATTGACTAATACACAGGGCGGATTGATATACCATATATCCCTCCACCATATAACCCTCAAGGCGTTCTCTTTGTCTAACAAAGACCTTCAATGATTTCAAATGCCTCTCCACCATTCACTTTAACTTTATGTGTACATGTCCATACATTTTAATCTCCTCAGCTTGGTGTATGAGATAGTGTTATTGTGCATTGAAAAATGGCGAAGGTGAGTACTTTTGCATTCCACACATTAGGGGAGGAAGTTCTCTCCCCAAATACTTTATATCTTCTTTATGGAATTCTTTAGATGACAACCACCTACACATGATGCAAACAAATCACAAGTTTAAGTATATACATTTCAAGTAAAACACACGTGAACAAGTTCTGCAATGAATATTTTGCATAGAAATCATTAATTACCTCATGTATTTTCCAAGATTGTATATGACTTGTTTTATGTTGTTGTGAAAGTTTTTTGGAAGAGATAGAGGTAGAACATACTGTAACAAAAAATGAATCATTATAAACATTAGAGGTAGAGAACACTGTAACAAAAAAATACCAAAAATATGTATACCAATACATAAATACAACAAAATAATTACCTTAATGAAGGTATGCCAATCATGAGTTTTTACCCCACCAAATTCACCTTTCTTCGTTAAAATATTATTTATGTTTGAAGCAAATCCCATGGGAAATTTAATTTTCCTAATGAATTATTTTACAACATTTCTTTGTTGCTCTGTAGTAACCATGGAAGACTATATCGATGTCCATTGTTATTTGAATTAATCACATTTTTTATTGCATGATTGGATTCCTAAATATAACTACAAATTTTGACAACTTTTTCTTTGTCACTCCTTGCATCTAAGATTCTCCATAATTTTTATGTTACATTCTTCCCAATATGCATTGTATCAAACAAATTAGCTTTTTGTAGATGCTCATAATAGGGAAACCCACTGAATTTTATAAGGTAGCTTTTCATTCCTTGTGGAATCCCATTAATGCCTTGATGACATTTATGAAAAACAAATGAGATTACAACAATAAATGTTATATACAATAAACATAATTCAATACAAATTAAAATTGTAAAACATTAATATATATTATACATAGATTGATTGCTTATTTTGACGATTTCTATTCTATCCCAACTTCCATAGGTGAGCTGTCATTCTTCATGGTTTTGTTCCAATCTTTTCTTTCAAATTGAAAAGATGTTTTTCTATAGTTCGATATCTATGGTTTTTAGGGAGGAAGTATCTATACTCATCAAACACCTCCTTTCCTAAATTTCTTGAATGACGAGATTTCATCCTAGGACCACATACTAGACATGCAAATTTACCCTTTGTTTGAAGGCCTACAACATATGGATTAATGCCAGTATCAATTATATATCAAGGAATTATTTTAAAAACATGTGTGATATTTTTCAAAAAATTATATACTGTTAAAGTGAAATAGTACACTACATACCACAAAAATGTTTTAGCCCTGGTGCATCATGAATTGTCCATGTAAGTATTCCATGGAATTGATTTTTTTTTTTCCTATTGGTCTAGAGATGTCGTACATAGTGATGCTATCCCATAACTTTAGTAGCTTGTTGATAAGAGGCTCAATATATACATTCATATCTTAAACTTGGTACTTAACTAATTGATTGAAAATACACATCATTACTACTTTGTACATATGTATATATAATAAATTATGCAACGAACAAGACAAATGAAATGTTAGGTTCAAAAAATTATTGCAAACAAATACCTAGAACAATCATTGCCAACATTGTGTGCTCCCTCTTTACTAACATCCAAGGAGGAAGGTTATTGTTTATAACAAAAATAGACCGCCACAATGAGTAAATAGACTTGACCTCTCCAAATGGATTGATACCATCAACTACCAATTAAATCCTAATATTATGAGGTTCTTCTTTAAAAATTGGCCATGTTTCTTCGATGTTCCTAAATGTAGAACAATTTGCAAGCATTCAGAGAACAACATCTTCACTTATATTCAGTGCATGGTAATCCATAAACTATGCTATGCTTTGGCACATGAATAGTCGTTGCAAACATGGAATAATGGGAATATGACGAAGAACCTTGTGAGACACGTGTTGTGTTATTTGATCGGTTTGATATCTACTGATTTGACATTGCGGTCAATTCGTTTCCGATGCATATTGTCCAAAATATATAATATGATCATTAGGACATGTATCGATAGCTTGATACTCCATTCCAATATCTTTCATAATGGAAGATAATTCTTGGTATGTGTGAGGTAAAGTATTTGATGATGGTAGGAGAAATTTACCTAAAAATCTACAACACAAAATAAAACTAGTTAATGTAAAGAATATTAATATTATATATTGCATCCTTAATTTGCACATTAATTAATAGCACTAAGAATAGAGAAACAAAACTAGACATTTTACGTATATGTGACGAATTGTATTACATACTTTAGGATCTGGATGAGACAAGTGTTTGAAAAACCATTCAATACCTTCAAGTTCACCAACAACAATATAACAGAGAGACGATTTGTTCTCAAGCCTTCATAAGGGATTGTTGCGACTTCTCAATCAGAGGCACATCATGAATACCATCAAAATTGTCATCCATAGAAGCAAAAGTGTCTTGGATCAATCTATTTATACCATCATTCTCAATTGTACTATTATTAGTGTCATCTTCTTCCATAGTAGTAACTTGATCTCCAATATTCGCTCCATTTTCCTCAATGTGTACAATAATATTTCTACTACTACTTGGCACATTCCCAAGATCACACTTAGGATGTCATTTATTTATAATTACAAACAATCAAACAATATTAGTGTATGTAACAAATATTAGAGCAAAAAGTTTTACGAATACAATCAATACAAAAAAATATGATGAGTACCAACTTACCAAGGGACGATATTCATACCCCCCTTCAACATGTCCAAACTGTCTACAATGCCTTTCGGCTATTGTTATTAAAAATATTCTTCTAATGAATCATCTGCATTGATTGCAAGGAAAATAACATTTCCTATCACCCTTTGCTTCCAATGCTGCAAATAACCTTTGAAGCATCCTATCATTTTCCTTTGGAGTAATGTTATATGGAATTGTAATTAACTGTTACAAAAAAATCCAATGAAGCAATATAAGTACAATATATGAATATATTAAACCAATTTCACACATGTAAATGCATTTCTATAGGCCAAAAAACATAATACACATAATAGAGAGGA
>CBVK0101860127.1:0-16033 GCA_900067695.1 Picea abies | reverse complement strand
TCATCAACTATACACCTCATGTATGTGCCAACTCATCAACTACTTGTCTCAACCATGTACCCAACATGTACCTCAACCATATACCAAAGACATACACCAATATAACCATCAAATGTTGTCTACCAATTCATCACTCTATCCATAAACCAAATACCATAAACGCTTACATCAAACCATGTGCCACAACCTCAATGTTATGTAGCCTCAAGCTAAAAAGTATGGCAGAAAAAGTGCGACAGAAAAATCACGGTAGAAAAATCGTAGTAGAAAAATCGTAGCAGAAAAAGTGCGGCAGAAAAATCACATCAACAACATGGTTGGGCTCTATTTATGAGATATATGACACAGCTTGTTTGAGGTATGTTTTGTGAGCTAGGCTTTAGCTCTTGAGATGGTATTGGATGTTCAGTATTGCTACATATATCAGATTTGTTGAGGGATACAGTTGGTATTTTGTTGTTGGTATTTGGCATATGGGTATTGGTCTTTTAGTTGTGATGTGTTGCTGAAGTTGTTGGTTTAGCTTGAGGCTACATAATAGTGAGGTTGTGGCACATAGTTTGATGTAAGGGTTTATGGTATTTGGTTTATGGATAGAATTATGAATTGTTAGATAACTTTTAATGGTTATATTGGTGTATGCCTTTTGTATATGGTTGAGGTACATGTTGGGTACATGGTTGAGATAAGTAGTTTATGAGTTGGCAAATACATGAGTTGTATAGTTGATGAGTTGGCACATACATGAGGTGTATAGTTGATGATGTTCGTACATCTTGATGAGTCAAGGTTGATGCATGGTTGATGCATGGTACATATTGGTTTAGGTTATTGGTACAGGTTGTTTGGTGCAGGTTGATTGGTACAGGTTTTTACAGGTTATTGGTATAGGTTAACAGTGATAGGTTGACAGTGGCAGTGGTTGATTTAGTGACAGTGACATTTTGTCTACATTTGGCATTTATATTTCAAGGCGTTTGGATGGGGCAAGGACAGGTGGTTGTAGCCACCTTCCATTTGTAGCCGAAGAACATAGGGGGTTGTAGCCTCCTTCTGGATATAGCCAGATTATTGGGGAGTTGGAGCTGCCCTCGTGTTGTGTCCTAAGAGACTATAGGGTTGGATCCTCCTTTCAGTTGCAACTAGAAAACAAAGGAAGTTGGTGCTTCCAATGAATGTAATTCTTAAAGATATATAAGAAAAAACATTATGTGGTTTTCTCCTGCTTTGGATTTCCATGTAAAAACACTGGTGTATTGTGTATGTGTATGATTGCTTATTTTCCCATTGCTTATATACTCTACAACTATTGGATGATAATGCTACATTGATATAACACTTGCGTATTGTGGTTAAAAAGTATTGAATTTCTCTAGTACTGATTCACCCCCCCTCTCAGTAATCCAACAACCCTCAATGGTAGAAGAAAACAAAAATGACAGAGCAGACGATTCTATCAATCTGTTGCTTGAGCAAGCTCTCACGTGATAGAGGGACGAAATGAAGGAGAATTTTTCCCACATCCTTCAACACCTGCCAATAAAAATAGGCACGTCTTCATCGGCCACTTTGGAAGCACCTCGCCTTTCAAGGTACAAGTTAATTTTGATATTCCCATATTTGAAGGACAAATAGATGCAAATGCACTAGAAAAACGGTTAAATATACTAGAATGTTATTTCTCTTTTCATAATTTATCAACAGGGAAAAGATCACCTTCACACTCCTTAAGGATCTCCCCCATGCCAAACATTGGTGGGAAACTTACTGGGAGAAAATCTCCACATAGTATATGGGTCGAGCCCACTTGGGATTTTTTTACGGATGCGGTAACGGAACTGTATTACCCTCTTGGAAACTATGAGGACCAGTATGTGAGATGGACCACATTGCGAAAAGGAAGAGACCAAGAAGTCTTGGAGTTCACTGATACCTTCCATACTTTGTGCACCAAGATGGGTATCAAGGAATCCGAACGACATTTGGTTCTAAAATATTGCGGGGCTCTACACAGATACATCCAAACTGAAATGGATTTTCTAGACATCTCATCACTCGGCTCTGCTTAAAGATATGTTTTTAAAATCGAACAGAATTTTAAGCACTAGAACAAACGGGAGTTTGGATATGAAAATATGCAACAACCAAAGTATGATAAAGATGACCCTAATAAACAACACCTTGCAAACCAATCCAAGCCACTGGAAAACAAGGGTCAAAGAAAAATGAAGAAGGACACTGGAAAATGGTGGGATTTCCATAAAATCCCCTGCCACAACACCAATGAATGTCGCTCAAAATAGTCATTGGTGGTTGAGATCAAAGACAAGGATTCAAAACCTAATTCATAATCTTATTCTGAAAATACTAGTAAAAGACAGATCATCAACGCAGACCCCACTGCCATTGTCGCAACCACAACAATTCAACCAGAAGAACCAATAAATCCTAAAGAGGGGGAGAAAATTTTTCATTCATAGATGTGGGTGAATGGGACCCCGCTACATTTTATTGTTGATAGTGGAAGCCATAAGAACCTCATCTCAGTAGAGGTCTTCAAATAGTTGGGATTATCAGCAACACCACACCCGCAACCATACAACATTGAGTGGCTTTTCCAAGGTTGAGTTCTTCGTGTCAGCCAACCATGTTGATTGTCATACAAAATCCATCTCTTAAAGGATGAGGTATTATGTGATGTTACCCCACTGGATTTCTGTGATGTTCTCTTGGGCCAGCCATATATGTGGAAACGCCATGTTGTTTATGAGTCTTGACCCCACAGTGTCATTGTTTCTCTGGAGGGCCAACTCTACAAAATACCAAAGGTAGTTCTGACTACTGTTCCACCTAAACAATGCTGCAATGTAGTATTTCATACTACAAAATTTATCTTCTTCATAATTTGTTGAAAAGGGGAACAAAAGGATACTGCAACCACTACAGCCTCGACCCAAGCACCTTCTGTCCAACACAAGCAGGTCGACAAAATTGCAACAAAATGCAAAGATTCCTTATGCACACATTCATATCAGGTATCCCAACTGGTTGAACAGAGTCAACCCCTCCAACAACAGGTTCGTGACATCCTGCCACAAATCGAGTAGCGCGACGTCACCAACAAGGAAAGCAACTCACCGAGATTCAGATTCACCAACCGCTTTCCCCTCTCCCCCGGGAACTTAACGCAATGGATACCATTGCTTCCTAAGGATGGAGGATTTATCCAGGTGGATATCGGTGGCCACCCACCTGTTCCACGGGCTCAAAAAAATAGTTTTCCATGTTAGTAGTTTTTCGATAGTTTTTCAGGTTCCAAACTTTGGAGGTCATTTTGAGGCCCAAAATGACGTTGTTTTTGGATTTGAGGCCCAAGTGACACAGAAAGACACTAAAATAGGCCATTCTAAAATCATTCTTCTCGGTTATACCTTTACAATGGTGTATCGAATGCCCCAAACAGAGATCGTATGAAAAAGTTATGCCCTCAGGAAGTTGACGCATCAACTACCCCTATCAGGGCCCACAAACCTTTTGGATTTTCATATTCTGAGGTCAGGGTTTTGGATTTTACTTATATTTAAAAGTCCTTTGGAGCCTAATTGTAACAATCATCTTCTTTCGAATGCAAGTAGTCGTCACATCTCTTCTTAGAGATAAGTTGCCACCATTCTAGCGAGTCTTTCACTCTGTATTTTATCGTCTTTGTACATTTGTGCTCATTCATAGAAAATTGTTTATTATTGTATTTCTATGTTTATCGTTTCATCTTTGATATATTTATGTTATATTATTGGATATCTAAGATATATCTATACATTTATTTATTATATCTTCGCTCTCATTTTGTGGTGAAAATAATCTGGATCATCATGTGGAAGAAAAACCACATATTCTCCAATCACTGATGCATCACCTACCATTGTAACCTTCATTCTAGCATCACCTCTTTTACCGGGACCTTGCTTCTCTAGGCATTATGAGGATTTGTGACCTTAAACTCCACATATATAACAAGTAACTATGAACTTACCCTTTCCTCTTCTGAATCCTTTGCCTCTACCAACTCCATTTCCTCTAGCACTTTGGATACTTGTCGATTCCTCTTCTTTGTCATTTGCTTTAGCAGTTTTTTTTCTGCCTCTTCTTTGTGGACCTCTTCTCCTTAACTTCTGTTGGTTTTTCCTATCAACATTCTCCTCCACCTTCAGGGAAACTTGGTAAGCTTCATCTACAACATGAAAATAATGCATACTCATCTCATCCTAGATTGTATACTTCATTCCATTCATGTATCTAGCCACATGTTAATAATATGTCTTCTTAATAACAAATCTGAGTGACAACCTCAATAAATCTTCATTGTACTCACGCATATGAGTATCATTTTGCCTTATACTATACACTTGTCTACACATATTCTGCTGGTAATCCACATGCAATAACTTTTCCTTAATATTACTCACCATCTTCTTCCAAGTATTGATCTTTTACCACCTATATAAACTCTATCTTTTTGAAACATGTCCCACCAAAGGGAAGCATGTCCTTTCAACTTTGTGATAGAAAATTGAACCCGGTTTGGATCACGAACATTCTCATATTCAAAATACCTCTTGAGCTCTCCTATCCAGTCTATAAGAGTTTCAACCTTCAAGCTTCCATCATAAAACAAAACCTAAACCTTTGCACTACCTTTGTTACTCATATAGGATATCAAACATGTTGGGTCTACATTCTCAGTATTGTGTTCAATATCACTCTTAGCTTCAGAGTCAAAATCTATCTCAACATCTCCATCTCTTCTATGTTCTAATTGCTCTATTCTTCTCTGTAACTCTTCAATTTCTTGATTTCTTGCACCTCCATGTACTTCTCCTCTCATTATGGGTGGCATGATTCCAAGTCTTCCAATAGTTAAAATCCTAACTACAATCCATAGCCTCAATCTAGACGTTGATACACCTACTTTTTCTTCATCACTTTGGATAAAACACCACCAGAATCAGGGTATTCTCTACCCATTATAGGAACACTCACGCAATCATCCAGGAACGTACTTGCTCTGATACCACCTGATGTAGGGAAAAATCAAATTGAAACACATAAAGAGTTACATAAAGCACCCTTCCACATAATACACAATGAAAAAACACAAATACATTGTTGACAAATAATAAGGGAATCAATTGGAAACTTAAGCACTAGAAAACCCACAAAATGCAACACCATTCCTTTATTTATTCAATGCAGGTAACAAATTTTCCATTACATCGTTCCTGGGATAAAATATAGTCTTGAATGGTTTCTTGTGTGGCTAAAAACTACCTCAAAATTTTCTAGAAGGTAATGGTATACGTGTGTGGGTTGAGACTTTGTTTCATCCTTCCTGCATGCTCTCCCAACCTAGAATTATTCTATCCATTTCGCCTTCCATGATGCCCCTAATTTTTGGTTCACCAACCAACCCCTTCTTCATCATGTCCATGCCTCTTTAAACTTCTCCCTTCGCCCCTCAATCAATTCGCCTTCCATTTCGAAGAACAAACAGTTACCAAAAGTGCCTAATAGTTTGCCTCCATCTTGTCGTTAATAAAATTTTGTTGGGCGTCGGAACATTACTACCATGTGGCTACAACTCATCATGAAGAATTCTAGTGTGACTAAGTCAAATGTGTGTGGTCACATCATTGAAAATGAAGAAACATTGCACCACTTACTAAAGTCCACCATACACAGGAGTTTCAACACGAGTTTCAACATGAGTTCAACATACACAAGAGTAGCTACATGAGTAACAGTTCAAATTCATAGAAAATTGACTAAATAAAATGGACCACTAACATAACCCTTATTCGACTTATTGCCTAATTTACATAATAGAAATATTTTTGGGTGATGTGGATTGTCGGAGACCAAGGATGCTCCTGCATCACCTAACTCTAGGAGATGAAGCGACAAAAGGATTGTGGGCCTTAAGGTGGTTAGTTGACACATCAATTTCCCATGGGAACAACTTATGAATACAATATCCATTTGGGGTGCCCAATAGCTCATTGGAAAGATCTATTGGCCATCCTAGGCCACTGAATGGCCAAAAAACATTGTTAGTGCCTCAAAATGACACCAAAAGTTTAGGACCTAAAAACATGTAGATTAAAAAATTACTAATTTATGGAGAACAATAATGATAATGGAAAAAAACTTGTTGGTATAAAATGGGTATTCAACAAGAAGCTCAATGTCGAAGGAAGGGTGGAGAAGTGCAAGGATTGAAAATGAATAATCCTAGTTGGAGGGAATTGAATTCGGTGATATTTTCTCTACTACTATAAAAATGACTTGCATTGAATTTTTATTGTCTCTTTTGCAACATATGATCTTGAAGTAAAAAAACAACCTGGAAAAAAAACAATAACAAAGGGATTACATACTAGGAATGAGATTTCTATTCATTGTGTGTGTATTCCAAGCATGTTGATGATCACTATATTTATGTAGTTCTTGATGATATAAACAACAAGGATCCTCTAAGTTAAGAAGTATGTTGAGATATATGTATGAATGTAGGTGCAAAGTTATCTAAGCTATTTTTTTTTTTTAATGAGAGAATTTGTGCATTTCATAAGGGTAGTGTCTCCTCCCACATTATCTCCCTCACCCTAATTTTTTTTTCTTAATGAGAAAAAATGTGCATTTCATAAGGATAGTGTTCCTCCCACATTATTTCTTGTCGCCCCTCGCCCTCACCTTTATATTGCTATTCAACCTTTTGTTTTCTTAATGAGAGTAAGTGCATTTCATAAGGGTTGGGATGGGGAGAGAGTGTGTCTCCTCCCTCTCCACTATGTCTATTTAACTTTTTATTTTCTTAATGAAAATTTCTTATTTGTGGTGACCATTATATTGCTATTCAAATTTTTATATCCTTGGTGAAATTTTCTTGCTTCCCCTTTCTTTGTATTCTCTTTTAAGATTGCATTCTTATTCCTACTAAGCAACATTCTACTTCCTTTTGTATTGAGTGAAAATATATTACAAAACTTTTCTTTGGTATTTAGAAAGGTTGGTATACACATTAAAACTTAAATTTCACTTATCTATAAATAAGTAAAAAATATGAAAGTTTACTTGTCTTGTTATTTTATCATAATTAAATTAGCATTGATATCCAATTCATTATATAAAATTATTATTTCATATTGATTGAGAAAAATGACCCATCATAATATAAAAACTCAAATACATTATAATCCTTATTTCAATAAGAACAAGGACATGAGAATAATTCGTTCTACTGAAAAAAAACAAAAACAAAAAATTGATTACTTTTTCTTTGGCCTAAATCACTTTGATATATAATCAATTATTTCATATAACCTTTAATATATAATCAATTAATTCATGTCACACTTCTAAATATGAAAATATTTAATCATCAGTGAGTGACTATGATAATGTCACACTTCTAAATATGAAAATATTTAATCATCAGTGAGTGACTATGATAATGTTATAAAAATCTAAATTCACATACCAAAGCAAAACATAGCCATAATAAGTCGCCTTAAATCTTGGCTTACAAACTCTCTATTTTGAGTTTAATATATAATCAATTTTTTAGGTCACCTTTAAATATGAAAATAACTAATCACAAGTTAGTTTGTGGCTTATGAGGTTAAATCTTGCCTTACAAACACTTTATTTTGACCTTAATTAATCAATCATTTTAGGTCACCTTTAATCAATATGAAAATAACTAATCACAAGTTGGTTTATGGCTTATGAGAATGTTATAATGATCGGAATTTTCATTAATCGAAATTCACATATTAAAGCAAAAAATAGCCATAATAGGTGAGGCCAAATTTGCGCTTACAAAGACTTTAGATTTTGGTTTTGGGGGCAAGTGTGTAACAATTTATTTTCTCTTTTTAATACAGTTAATAACTGATCCGGATTATTTTCGGCACGAAATGAGAGCGGAGATATAATAAAGAAATGCACAGAGATATCATAGATATTTAATAATATAACAGAAATGTATCAGAGATGCATTCATAAACACAGATATACAGTAATACACGATTTCTATTAATGAAATAAATGTACAGAGACTATAAAAATACAGAGTGAAAGACTCGCTAGAATGGTGGCAGCGTATCTCTGAGAAGAGATGTGTCGGCTACTCGCATTCGCAAGAAGATCATTACAATGAGGCTATGAAAGCCTTTCTACAATAAACAGGAATGTCAAAAACCCTAGACATCCAAAAACCTAACCCTAGGAGATGAAGCACCAAAAGTCACGTGGGCCCCATTTGGGTAAGTTGGTACATTAACTTCCTGGGGTCGTAACTTTTACATACGATCTTCATTTTATGCATATGATAGCTTGTTGGAAAGGTATCATCGAGGATATTCATTTTGGGGGCGCAATCATTCTATAGGCTATCATTGAGAACCTCGATCTTGAAAAACCTTCATTTGGGCCCTCAAAATGGCCCTAGAAGTTAAAAACTGCTAAAAATAGTAAATTTTCAAAATTGTCAGAAAACTATTTTGAGCCAGTCGGATAAGGTGGGTGGCCACCGATATCCACCTAAATCAATCCTACCTACTTAGGAAGCAATGGTCTCCATTGCATTGAGTTCCCGGGGGAAAGGTAAAAGCGTTTGTTGAATCTTCATCTTGGTGAGTTGCTTGTCTTGCTAGAGACACTGCGCTACTTAGTTTGTGGAAGTCTGTCACGAACCTGTTGAGGCTGAGGTTGTTCAACAAGTCGAGATACATGAGAGGATGGTGTAAAGAAAGAATCTTTGCACTTTTCTACAACCTTGTCGACGTGCTTCTATTGGATAGAAGGTTCTTGGGTCGAGGCTGTAGTGGTTGCAGTGTCCTTCTATTCTCCTTTTGAACAGATTGTGAAGAAGTTAAATTTTGCAGTATGAGATACTACCTTGTGGCACTTTTTAGGTGGAACAGTAGTCGGAACTACCTCTGGTATTCTGTAGAGATGACCCCCCAGAGAAACAATGACACTACGGGGTCAAGACTCATAAACAACATGTCATTTCCACATATATGGTTGGCCCAAGAGAACATCACAGACATCTAGTGGGGAAACATCACATAATACCTCATCCTTGAAGGGTTGGATGTTGTATGACAATCAACATTGTTGGTTGTCACGAAGATATCGTCCTTAGCGAAGTCACTCGATGTTGTATGGCTGTGGATGTGGTGTTGTCAACAATCCCAACTGTTTGACTACCTCTATTGAGATGTGGTTCTTCTGGCTTCCACTATCAATGATAAAACGCAGTGGGGTCCTCTTCACCCACATCTATGAATGAAAAAGGTGCTCCCCCTCTTCAGGATTTGTTGGTTCTTTTGGTTGAATTGTTGTGGTCGCGACAATAGCAGTGGGGTCTGCGTCAATGATCTGTCCTTTACCAGTATTTTCAGAATCAGATTTTGAATCAGGGTTTGGCTCCTTGTCTTTGATCTCAGCCAACAATGACTGTTTTGAGCGACATTCATTGGTGTTGTGCCAGGTGATTTTGTGGAAATCGTACCATTTTTCAGTGTCCTTTTTTGTCTTCCCGTGACCCTTCTTTTCCTGTGGCTTGGACTTGTTTTCAGGAGACTGTTTGTTAGGGTTGTCTTTATCAAATTTCGGTTGTTGAGAATTTGCAGACCTGAAATCCCATTTTTTCTGGTGCTTAAATTTCTTCTCGATTTTAACAGCATATTGATAAACAACACCGAGTGATGAGATTTCCAGAAAATCCATTTCAGTTTGGATGTATCTATGTAGAGCCCCATGGTATTTCAGAACCAAATGTTGTTTGGAGTCTTTGATACCCAGCTTGGTGTGCAAGGTATGGAAGGTATTGGTGAACTCCGGAACTTCTTGGCCCCTCTCTTGTTGCAGTGTGGTCCATCTCATGTACTAGTCCTCATAGTTGCCAATAGGGTAATACTATTCCTTTACCGCATCCACAAAAAAATCCCAAGTGGGCTCGACCCCATATATTCCAGACTCCTCTATGGAACTCTGCTTCTAGTAAGTTTCCCACCAATGTTTGACATGGGGTAGAGCCTTAAGGAGCGCAAAGATGATCTTTTCTCTGTCGGAAAAATTCTGAACACAGAAATAACCTTCTAACAGATTTAACCATTTATCTAGTGCATCCGCATCTATCTGACCTTCAAATATAGGAATATCAAAATTGACCTATACCTTAAAAGGCGAGGTGCCTCCAAAGTGGTCGCTTGATGAAGATGTGCCTGATGCTATCGGGAGACATTGAAGGATGTGGGAAAAATTCTCCATCATTTCGTCCCTCTGTCGCGTGAGAGCTTGCTCAAGCAACAAACTTATAGGATTGTCTGATTCATCGTTTTTCTTTTCTTCCGCCATTGAGGGTTTCTTGGGTGTGCGAGAGCGATTGTCCTCAAGAGAGATAAGCTCAAGACCCAACTTTCTATACTCAAACCTCGTCAGGGACATGCATTGAAAAAAAAACTAATCAAGAACAGCCTGCTCTGATACCACTGATCCGGATTATTTTCAGCACGAAATGAAAGCGGAGATAAAATAAAGAAATGCACAGAGATATCACAGATATTCAATAATATAACATAAATGTATCAGAGATGTATTCATAAACATGGATATAAAGTAATACACGATTTATATTAATGAAATAGATGTACAGAGACTATAAAAATACAGAGTGAAAGACTCGCTAGAATGGTGGCAACTTATCTCCAAGAAGAGATGTGTCAGCTACTCGCATTCGCAAGAAGATCATTACAATGAGGCTATGAAATCCTCTTTACAATAAATAGGAATGTCAAAAACCCTAGACATTCAAAAACCTAACCCTAGGAGATGAAGCACCAAAAGTCATGTGGGCCCCGTTTGGGTAAGTTAGTACATTAACTTCCCGAGGTCGTAACTTTTGCATACGATCTTCGTTTTAGGCATATGATAGCTTGTTGGAAAGGTATCGTCGAGGGTATTCATTTTGGGGGCTCAATCATATCATAGCCTATCATTGAGAACCTTGATCTCAAAAAACCTTCATTTGGGACCTCAAAATGGCCCCAGAAGTTAAAAACTACTAAAAATAGTAAATTGTCAAAATTGCTAGAAAACTGTTTTGAGCCAGTCGGAAAAGGTGGGTGGCCACTGATATCCACCTGGATCAATAAAAATGCAGCTTGAATGGGTCTAATGGTTAAGAATATGTGTTTTCTCCAAAGAGGTCACAAGTTCAACCAAGTTTTGTTCATACTAACTATCATTCCACGGTAGTTAATAACTACCCACCAACCAAAGAAGATCTGAATAATTGGGTTGTCATTCCACGGTGGTCAATAACTATTCAGTACCCAAACAACATTCAATATTGTGTAGAATTGTATATACTTTAAATATTTAATATTTAAGGGATCTGAATAACTGGGTTGTCATTCCACGGTGGTCAATAACTAGTGACTTGAAGTCGGCCCTAGAAGTTAAAAACTGCTAAAAATAGTAAATTGCCAAAATTGCTAGAAAACTATTTTGAGTCAGTCGGAAAAGGTGGGTGGCCACCGATATCCACCTAGATCAATAAAAATACAGCTTGAATGGGTCTAATGGTTAAGAATATGTGTTTTCTCCAAAGAGATCACAAGTTCAACCAAGTTTTGTTCATACTAACTGTCATATATAATGCAAGTTGTGTTCATACTAACTTTCATTCCACGGTAGTTAATAACTACCCACCAGCCAAAGAAGATCTGAATAACTGGGTTGTCATTCCACGGTGGTCAATAACTATTCAGCACCCAAACAACATTCAATATTGTGTAGAATTGTATATACTTTAAATATTTAATATTTAAGGGATCTGAATAACTGGGTTGTCATTCCACGGTGGTCAATAACTATTCAACACCCAAACAACATTCAATATTGTGTAGGATTGTATATACTTTAAATATTTAATATTGCCCTTAAATATTTAATATGGTCCTGTTGGCTGATTATTGGTTAATAACTACCCAACCATCCAATATGGAGTTGTATATAAAAACACATTACAAAATGATTATTGATAATCCTCATTTCACATCTAACTTTAACACATTTATATTGATTCACAAAGATAATAATAATAATTTAATTTTAAAGTCAAGACTAAACTAGAGACCAAATTGGTATAGGAGATTGCTTGTTTATGGAGGTATACATACCCTACACTTGTAGATTTGAACTTATAACCTCTTAAAAGAAACATATGTTCTTAATCATTACGCCCACTCAAATTATACTGCATTACTAATCACCATCATTCCACATCAAACATTAATTAACAACAAGTACCATGAAGAAAAATATTTAATAATACATTGTTGATTAGTTATTGATCACGTCATTCCACATCACCGTCCACTCTTACGCTGGTCCCATGAAGAGAAAACTTGTTTGAATTACCTTAATTGAATTTGGTGGACGCACATTGTCCATGGGAAAAAAACGATTCCTAACTCTTACGTTGGTACCATGAAGATAAAACTTGAGTGGATTGCTTGTACATGGAAAAAATATATATATTTAGTGATTTCGTTTCCCGTAAAAGAGTGACCATGTTGTGAAAAAATATTAACTCTTATATCGGAATTGGTGTCGATGCTCCGAAGAAACCCAAGCAACACATCTCTTGTTCGCCCTGTCTTCAGGCTGACGGCGCCCATGGCAGGGCTCTCGGGGGCGTCGAACCCACTTCTTTCAAGAATGTTCTCCTTGGCTCTGGCTGAAACTCTCAACCTACTACCCAGGAAGTTCCTACAGGATCTGATATCCCGACTCAATGGGCAGAAGGCTCCAAAACAGTGGGCGATATTCCGATGGTAGATTAGTCCCAGGCCACTGAAGAAGGACCAAATGCAAACCAGGACAATGTATTCCAAAGTTACAGAATATACCCAGGTATGAAATCCTCTCTGAGCTATGTCCAGTATATGCAAGATCATCACACGGTCATAGTAATACTGAGACAAAGAAATTCTGGTTGGGATCAGGAATATCCTCGGTACCTATGTCAAATTGGCCGAAGCCACCAAGCAAGGAAGATATATAGCTTATGTCAAAATCTGCATATACATGAATGTCTTGGTCCCTATCCCAAACTCCATTTGTCTTTCATATCAAGACTTGAATCGATCCAAACCCTTGATTATGAGTATATTTTGTTTCGATGTCATTGTTATCATGAGCATTGTCATCTCTATCGAGACTTTCCCCTTAGAAGATGTTCACATCATGATGATGGAGGAGGAGGAGTAATATCTCGATCCGGAGGACATGGATGTGGAGGAAATTGACCTTCAAGGCATTATGGATGCTTGTCAGCGTCATGACATCAGATCCATTCCTGTTGAGCATATCTAGAGAGTTCGACAAGCCTTGTGCAAAAATGCCAAAGGACCTTTCGGACCACATCTTTATCCAGGCTCATCTTCAACCCTCGGAGTCCAAACCAATAGGCCAAAGATGCCCAAGAAATCCCCTAAAGATGACAAGTGTAGAGGAAAAAGGTCCAATCTTTAGCTTCTTTAGGAAATTGGTGATATATTGGGCAGAATGTGTTCATTACGAATTCATACCCTCTCTCACCCCAAGTTTCCAATGAAAGTTCTCTCCTAGAATATTCCTAGCATAAATTGCAAGAGCAAGCATCGACTCTTGCGGAACAAGGTACTCTTTGAATCTCTAGATATTTTTCTTCTTCAAGAAACCAAGTGTTCTAGTTCTTCTTTATATAACATTGCCCCAAAAATTTGGAGGGTTGGGAAATCTATGGAATTGGATGCCAAAAGGGCTACTAGAGGGATTGCTATTATGTGGAACCTTGTCACTGTCATCTTGGATAATTTTTTCGCCACACCTCGAAGTCTTACAGCTCGCTTCAAACCAATTGGAGATAAAATCTCTGGCTTTGTAACTAATGTGTATGGTCCTCATCGTCTAAATGAGAAATTTGACTTCCTTAACTCTCTAAGTGTCTAGAGAAGGTAGTTGGGACAAATTTTTGGATTTTTGTGGGAGATTTCAACATGATATCTTCTCTGGAGGGAAAAAAAAGGGAAGGATCTGTAGACTTGGATGGGATGGTGACTCCTTTCACTCCTTCATGCAAGACAACAAGTTCATTGATATTGCCACCATCAATGGAGTATTCACATGGAACAATACATGATGGGACAATAATTATATTTCCTATAGACTTGACAAATTTCTAGTCTCAAAGTCACTAATACTTTCTTGACATCAGATGGAGGCTAGTATTCTTCCAAATGTAGGTTCAGATCACTGGCCCATATGTCTAACCATGGAAGTACAAGGGATTCCATGTAAAATGTCTTTCAGGTTTGAAAAATTATGGCTTATGCACCTAGACTTTTAGGAAATTATTAAAAAATGGTGGCATGAGGTTGATTTTTCTCATGGCACACTTTTGTATCTCTTTTAGCAACGTCTGAAGGAATTTAAGCTTCAACTAAAAATTTGGAACAAATAGGGTTTTGGTAATGTTTTTCAAGAAAGGAAAAGGCTGGAATATCAGATGGCAGAGTTGTAGGAATTCCATTTCCCAAGGATGGAATGAGGAGTCCATAAATTAGGAGAAATAGATAGCCAGGGAGCTACAGGAACGACGATGCCAAGAGGAAATTCTCTAGAGAAAGAAATCCAGAATACAATGGTTGGAAGAGGGGGAGCGAAACTCTATGTTATTTCATCACTCCATGGTCCAGAGAAGGAAATCTAATCACATCACTTAGATTAAGATGACTCAAGGTAATAAGTTCTCTTCCCACCACGATATTGAGCAAGAACTTACCACTTATTTTAGCACTTTATTATCTGAACCTAATCCAGACAGATATGAAGCCATTATCTCCGTCACTAGAAATATCCCAAAACTAATCTTAGCATAACATAATGATTTTATGATGCATCCCATATCGCTCTTAGAAGTGGAAGAAGCTATTATGAGCCTTTCTCATGGCGAATCCCCGGGACTAGATGGTTTTACCTCTAGTTTCTTTCACCATTGTTAGACTATTATCAAAATGGATGTGTGGGCTCTAGTCTCTGAATCTCAAAGAATATTTGGAATTCTCCCTACTCTTAATGTCATGTTGATCACTTTCATCTCCAAGGAATCGCAGGCTTCAAATCCCTCCCAATTTAGACCGATTTCCCTTTGCAATGTTATATACAAGATTATAACCAAAGTCCTTGCCTCCCATCTGAATCCCCTTATGCCTCTCCTTGTGGCACTTGAGCAATCTGGGTATGTTGAAGTTTGACAAATCCTTGACTACATTATTCTTCCAAACAAGGTTGTTCATTCCCTCAAATATTCTAGAACCTCCGGGATGTTAATCAAACTTGATATGTCAAAGGATTTTGACAAGCTAAGTTTGAAATATATAAAAGAGATTTTGTAGCCTTTGATTTCCATCCCAATTGGGTCAATTGAATTCTCCATCTTATCTATTCTTATTTTTTTTCCATCCTGATTAATGACTCTCCTCACCTCCCTTCTGACCATCACATGGAATTCAACAAGGAGACCCATTTCTCCTTTTCTTTTCGTCATGAGGATGGAAGGTCTGAATCACAGCATCAAAGCCGCTACTCAATCATAGCATCTTCAAGGGCTCTCCCTGCATGAATCCCCTTCCCCTCTGTCCCACAATTAGTTTGTTGATGATACAATGCTAATGGGTGCTCCCACTATCAAGAAAGTTAGGGCTCTTAAAGGGATTCTAGACGCTTTATGCATGCCTCGAGTACTTCTATATGTTGGATCATGTTGTCATTGATGCCAATGGTTTGATTGATTGATGTCAAGTGATTGAGTGATTGATTGATGTCAATGGATTGTTTGATAGGATTGATTGATTGATGATTGATGGACAATGTATATGTATTTTCCTTGATGAGAATGATAGATGTCAAGTGGAAA